>JAQIXL010002132.1:0-14187 GCA_034700245.1 Poikilolaimus oxycercus | reverse complement strand
AAGTTAACGAATTGTTAACGGATTTGCGGCCAAAACTCGTTAATTCGTTAATCGTTAAAAATTAACGAAAAAACCCGGTTATTCGTTAATTCCGTTAACCGGAAATTCGTTAACCGCACGGCCCTGCAGTACAACAGAAAGTGAGAGACGCTTAAAGGACGCCGAAGTGAAGCCGCCGCTCTTATCAGTTGAGAATCGATCGCCATTTATGAGCGTTTTAGTCGGCCGAAAATCCGGAGGAAACTTTGTTGTTCGAGAACTTCATCGGCTGCTATGGAGCATCAAATATTAATCCGGAAGAATAGCATCTTCCGTCTTGAAAAGACCTGTTGCAGTGATGAAGCATTTCCTATCGTTCTTTTTTCTTCAAAAGAAGCACAGAAGAAGTAAGTTTGTGGTTGAGGCTGGACTCGATCAGCTGGCTGAAAACTGGTTAGTAAACAAACTAAAAGTGAAACGTATGAGGGAACAATGAAGCTGAATTATGTACAACGTTACGGGCGGCTCATGGGTCAATTGAAGCAAAATGTTGACAGAATTATTGCATCTCTGTTGAAACGCCACGCAAACGTCTCAATTCTTAGCGTCTTTTGAAGATCTCATTGTAAAGAGCGTCTGGAGAGAAATCGAACAAAGGTCGAAGGCCCACAAACAAATGCCCCGCAATGGAGGGGCGCTATTTGGATTGAAGACGAAACTTATGTGCTTGCTGATGCAATTGTATTGAAGAACATCACCGATCGCGTTTCGATAAAATTGAAGTGAGACTACCGAAGGCACTGATTACTTCTCTTTGATGCCGTTAATCATCTTCCGACATTGAAACTTACCAAGAAAAATGGTAAATGGCAAAAACTTCGAAGAAATGCGGATATGTTGCAACAACAGACAATGTTGAGAGGCGTCTTCCCTAATGGCTGTCGTGTTGAGTCTTCTCGTTTATTCACGATGAAAATGATAGTGAAGGCCGAGCGAAGCGAGGCCTTCACGAGCCAGCAGATCTGCAAGAAGTGATCGAGACAATGACTTTGAGGGGAAAGAAGACGTAGAGGGAGAGGAGAATGCGGCCCGAAGGGCCGCAGTTGGCGAAGTGAAAGGCGAGCGAAGCGAGCCTTTCACGAGCCAACAAGACCTAAAAGCAGTGGTCATGCCAAAAGGCTTTGAGGGGTGGAGTACGCGAAGCAGGAGAAAGAAGCCGGCCGCGAAGCGGCCGGAGCGCGGCCTGAAGGACCGTGCCTGGCTAGTGAAGGCCGAGCGAAGCGAGGCCTTCACGAGCCAGAAGACCTGCAAGCAGAGGTCGAGCCGAGCTAGAAATCCCGCTGTCAACTTTCCAACTTTCACCGCTGTATAACTTTGCCGCTTCGCCCATCCGCCCAGCTAGTATCTCTGAAGAAAAACGTTTTAAAAATGGAAAATAGAGCCTGGGAGAGCTTTTCAACTGATGTGAGATCCTTATGGGAGAGCTTTTCAGACAATTGAAACGAAGCCATCGATGCGATGACAGCTCGATCAACCCTGAAATGTTGTTTTGAAGACAGCGGACTCACCGTGCGACGCCCAAAATACCGGCAGCTAGAAGAATGCCGAAGATTATCTTGAGTCTCTCCATTGACGCACCAATCTTATTTGAGGACTAAAAGCCTGACGACGAAGCCCTTTACGGCGTCGAGAGATCCGTTTGTTCGATGGAATGTTCAAGTCGAAGCGAGAGACTAGCGCGTGCCTGATCTTGTCTGTTCGAGACGATGACGCCAGCCAAAGCAAACTAGCCGAGACAATTCTCGCCTTGATGAGCATACCATCTGACATTTGCCATGGACATTTTTATCCTTCAGATTGCATCGACATCGTGCGCCTATCAGTCAAATGGGTATTATTACTGTGAAAAATATCTTCTTTATCCCTAAAACCGACAATTGCGCACATCTTGATATTCGTGATCAAAATAATTCAGCGAGCAAATCAGTAGAAATACTTGAAATTCCCCCGGTAGCCCCTGCTCTTTAGCTCAGGCTCGCGCGTAGAACTTGCTCCTTTAAAGGTCAGTTCTTGATGAAGAAGATTTCATACCCATGTGAAAATGAAGCGTGAGTGCGTTACCAGTGCTTGACTGAGTAAATGGTATGTTCGGACGGCCGTGGATGCTGCAAACTCGACTCTATGTTTTGCAGTAGTCTCACTGTGCAATGCGAGTGGATTCGATGGAAGGGCCGTCGTGAATGTCAAGGAAGTCGTCTTTGTGCAAATCAATGCCACTGAAAGTCAGCTGAACCTATACTATCATGCTTCAGATTTATCTAATTCGCGAACCTTCATGCCAAGCGGTGCAACGAATCGTGACGTATTTGTCTCATTCGGTGGGCGATTCGGGTAGTTGTCTGACCAAAATTGGCCGGAGAGTGTGCTTTGGGTGTGTGGAGTGAATGTAGGGCCCACTGGCCCTAGAAACTGGTTAATGATAAACATTATTTATCAGTGTTAACCTGTATCACCCTTTTCGCCCGGATTTCCAGGTGGACCCATCGCACCCGTTTCTCCCTAAAAGGGTGAAATATTCGTAAGCGGCATGAAAACCTTTAATCCAGAATCGCCTTTCTCACCCTTGGGGCAATTACAACGCCGAATCGACGTGTTTTCCGTGTAAGAGACATCGTTAGCAGAATCCTTCGGTAAATTCTCTTCTATTGAAGAATTCATCGAGACTGAGGCAAGAAGGAATTTCACTCGTGAAAGCTCCGCTTCGAGGCTGCTTAAGCGCTGAACGAGAGCACCTTTTAAATCATTTACAACGTTAAAACCTGAAGCACGGCTTCCATTGAGGCTTGGTTCCTTGGCATCGTGTCGGAGTCGGTCTTTCCGATGGTTAAAAGAGTGAAGAGGAAAAGGATAATAGGGGAGAGAAGAGCCATGAGTGCACCTCGGGCTTGGTGGGGGTTCCTTGTGGGCTGTGATTTATAGCGGCTCTTCCCTATCCTTCCAGCTGTTTAATTACACTTCGCCGAGGGCCACAAGCCATTCCGTGGAAACAATTTGTACTAGACGCATGTGTGTGTACCAGCTCACAATTATTCATCCAGTAGTCCATCTGTGTGGCATAGTGCGAAGTTTGGAGACATATCAAGAGCACATAATTGTGTCTCTACTGAGGCAAACAACCTCCTTGTAACAACATGATTTTCTTCTTCGCAGTGGTCACACCCTACTCCAAGAAGAAACACAAGCCAGTATGGACACAAGCCATTTCATGGCGGAGAGCGTCGAAGAAACCCTCCTCCTCTATGGTAGTTGACAAAGTTTGTTCAGCCTTCTGGCACCGCTTTCGCAGAGGGCCGTTTTGCTGTAATACCGGTTAGTTTTTCAAAGTTAAGTAGGCCATCTGGTTGGCCTTTTGAAGCTCTACACAATCGAACTAGTGCCGTTTTCAGCTGACCTAAAACATGGGTCTGAACGATCAAAAACAGGTCAGTTTAACTACGCCATTTTATTTCAGCCTCCTGGAAATATTTTTAAAAAATTCTCCGTTCAAAACTGGTCAGGATAGGTGAGAAATCGGACCAGGTCAAGGGGGGTCCGTGCTGGCAAGAAAATCATCGAAAACGCAACTTTCTAGTCAGCCACAAGAAGAGAATAAGGGCACATTTCCTCTTTCGAAACGATAACTTCGTCGAAGATCTGAAAATTCCTCTTTTTTCGCCTGAAATAATTCGACCAATAGCGGTTGCCATTGGCTGTGTCGCTAAAAGAATGAACGTGTAAAAGTTTTCCAGTAAATAGTAAAATCACTTGTCTTCAAATGCGTATTTTTTGGAAAGAAAGAAAAAGGCTTCACTAACGCGCTAAAGCCAGGAATGCCGAAAAGAAAACTCCGAAACCGATGAACTGGGAGAAATTCTCAACTTAAAGAGGAAATGCAATTTTACTTGAAAATCGAGAAGTGAGCTTCGGAATGATATGGAAGCTATGGAAGCTATCGTTTCGGAAGATTGCCAAGCCTAACGAACGCGTGCTGAAACGTATCCAAAAAAAGATGAAATGAAATTGATCAGCACCCTAGTAGCGGCTGTCGAGTTGACTTGAATAGAATGTTTTAATGATGGAACAGAGGCAAATTTAGACTTGGCACTTCAATGTTCTCAAAAAAAATCCCTCTAAATTCAGCCATAAATAGAACTAAAAATTATACGTTTCAAGAGGAGAATTTATCAACTGTATACGTTAATTGTTTGAACGCATTCGAGGTGGGAGTGTTTTGCCCCCTCGCTAACTACTCGCTTGGAAAACCAAGTCTCCGCTTAGCGTGCCAACCGATAAGCGCCGCCTGATACTTTTCACCTTCGCCTCGAAGATGGCAAGCGGCTTACATCGCTTTAAATTCTGTTTCTCTGCTTTCTTTCTCTTTGTCAGTCTCGGAGCTGTGAATGCTTTGACGTGTGCCAATGGCTTGACCATCTACAACCTCCTCAACCACACTACCATCTCCGCCGTTTCAACGGTTAAAAATTTCTGGACTGAACACTTTTCACTTCAACAATTCCAGAGGGAATGCTCTTCCGAAAACCCGACTTGCCTCACGATGGCAACAATGACCTACGACAACGTTGGCGACTTGAAACAGGATATCCACACCATCCAGTACTGCGCCGATAAAGACGTTTGTTGTGTTTTCTACGAGATTCTGTCGTTAGACTGCCACTCACTCGTCTTATCGATTCGCCTTCCACTGCGTGCCGCCGGATGAAATTGGCAACGTCATTAGCGGGGCGTGTAAACGCACGATAACGCAGGATATCCTGTGTCAAACACAGGATAAATCCTAGGGCGCAGGATAACACAGGATAAAGCTCCCAGTGAGCATTAGAGCCTCTGCTATGATCTTCTCTCTTTTTCTCTTCTCTTTACTTCGCAGTCCGTTTTCGCAGTAGCTTCCACGGCGCTTGCGGTATCCCTGGCCAGTCTTCCAGCCTTCTTCGGATAGTCTTTCGTGGAAGCCCTTTGCCCTCTTGTGCCGTCCACAATTCCCGTTGGAAGAATCACTTGCCAAAGTCGCTTGACGCGATTTTTTCATCAGAATGGCCTTCGGTCTCCAAGACCATCTTCGAAGTCCCACACCTACCACAAGCTCTCAAGTCAGGCCATCGTCCTTTTCGGTGGTCGGCTATCAAACTCTCATGCTAGTCTTCAATGTACTGTTTTCTGATTGCGAGTCGTCTGCATTTGGGCAGTTCAACCCATTGAAGCCACCCGTGACACACGGGAAGACGTTCAAGAGGCCGTCGTCGTGCTCATCACCCCTCCCTCTACTGTGATCAACAGCGCGCTTTTTAGTCAAGACTGCTGATCGACTTGGTATTGAGGACTAGCCTTTCTGATTATTCCTCTCTCTTTCACTGTCCAGCCCTTTCCATAACCGCTGAAAATATGTTTCTGGCCACTCGAAGGGTCTTGACTTGACACGAAGATCCGCAGTTTTCACTTTACCCATTTGGTCCCTTTTTCTTGCAGTGGAATAAAAAAACCAGGCTCAAAGGATGGCTTCTTGGAGAGGGGCCGGAAGACATCAGAACCTTTTCGCGCCTCTACATCTCTTCACAAGAAATTATCCTGTGTTTGTTTTTTCCTGCTCCCAACTTTATCCTGTGTTTGACACAGGATATCCTGCGTTTTTCTTATCCTGCGTTATCCTGTGTTTACACGACCCCCGTCATTAGTGGTACCACCTTCACGCATTGTTTTTGTTCCGACTCCGACTTGTGCAGCCCGAAGATCTACAACATCTCTTACCCACCGGTCAGAATGAGCAAAGAAGAGATGTGAGTGAAGGAAGAAGTCGAACATGGAAACACAGTGAATGCTACGTTGGCGTAACGGGTGATGGACGCCGTATTTAGTCGGGGGTCTCGAGCCCTGCAAGGGAATCTGCGTTCTTTCCTCTTCACATCAGCGATCTTGGAGAATAATAGACGATCAATCGCTGACAAAGTCGTAGTACAATCTTGAGTATGCTAATACTCAAGAAATTGATGCTAAATGTCGAATTGAAAAGTTGTGCTGCAAACGTTTTTAATCGTTGATGATTGGAAGGACTTGGCTCGATGTGAATTGATGACAAGATCATCGGCGATTAGAAGAGCAAATTCTTCTAATAGCCTCTTCGAACTAGTCCTCGAACTGATTGGGAAGTTCTTAAAGAAAGAATGAAGGACACAGCGCTGTAAAGAAGTCTGGCCATTTCCTCACTAGACGCGTTCGAAATATATCCGACTACCTGTTTACGATATTAGCAAAGCACTTGAGAATTGTGCCAAATCTCGAGTGAATAAATCGAAGTTGAAGTTCGAGTGCCAAGCTTTCGATAGAGTCGCTTCTCATTAAAAATTTTGTGGATGCCTCTGGTAACATTGAATGCGTGAAACACGCTGCATTGAGAAGCATTTGGTCGCCTCAACGAACCATCTTCCCCCGAAGAATACGATTGACGGCCGAAACATACTCTTCAACTCGAGACCATTCTCAACAAAGACAATATTGGCGCTAGCTATGATGACCTTCCAGATAGCATGCATCTTTCTGTGACTTGAAGACATCTTTCCCAATAGAAAAATTCGAGTTAATCTTTTAGATTTGTGACACGCTGTATTTTCAGACGTGTTTCAGCAAATTTGAAAACGCCCATTTGCAAAAGTGCATGACTCTTCGACGGTCTGTTTCTTCCAATGATTTCAGAACAGAAAACTTTGTTGGAAATGTACTGATTGAAAGAGGATTTTCGAGAGATTTCCTAACCGTCATCGCCCATTTCATTCCTATCTTCGCCTTGAGCATCTACCACCTGGTTGGCGGTTCATTGGGATTATTGTGATGAGTTCTACTTCCTTTTGAGAGGTTTCGAACCTTTTTGGCCGCGATGCTCATCGTCTTCTCCAAGTCGTGGGGCCTCAATGCGACCGCCGGCGGTGCTTTCCTCTCCATCTCCTGCGCCCCGGTTGTAGGTTTGCCCCGGAGGTTTCCGATTCGCTGCACTTTCTTTTCCGATCTCTGACATGCGTATTGCGGCTTTCAAGCAACTGGGGATCAAGAGACCAGCATCATCTGGATTGAAAGAGTATGCAGAGATTCTTTCTGAGGTTCTTTCTCTCTTTGACGCATTGGAATACTTCTCAGGCGCCGTGGAACGCATCAGCATTACTACCAGAGTGGCCACCAAAACGAGGAGATCGAGCGGTGCTTCGATCGTCGCGTATGCTTATTTTGGACGAGGCCTTCTCGGGTATGCATTGGGAAGTCGATGTAGTAGAATTCGACTCACCCGCAGCTTTATTGTCTCAACCCGATTCTCATTTTGGTGTGCCATGCTAGCTAGTTCGAGATCTGGAAGGAACTAATTTCCGTGATGGCTTCACTTTGTCGAAATAAATCTTGAAACGAATCGTCCTCATGACATTTATCTCATCAAATGTTACACGTCTGCATTGATACAACAATACACAACAGCTCAAGTATTCATACAAGATGACAATAACGATAAACCCGTAAGATCACTAGCAGAAAGACAAGATTCAGTCGAAGTTGAGTCGTTTCGGCTGCGGCGGGGACTCGAGACCGCGAAGGGCACGACGCTTTTGACCTGAACTTCGCATCGTCATCAGTCAGAACAAAGAAGGCGTGTAAATGAATGGGGAAGGAGGAGCGACTGCAGTTCCCATCAAGCGAGAGTGGGTTGGCTAGGCAGTGGTCGTGAAAGACGGTTCACAATTGGTTGTTCAAAATTGGGCGAGAAGCATGCAAGATGAAGAATGCTCGAACCTGGTAAGACATTGCCCGAAACGGGCATCGGCAGATCCTCGTCGCGGCACGGAAACGGCGGAAGTTGGAAGTATGACGCCTGGAGACACTGTGAAGCCGACCATCTAAAGAAACTTCAACTTTCGAAAAGAAGAGCTATCGAAACCTTTTGAGAGGATCGTAGATGAAGCAGCCATGGATGATCTCAATGAGGTCAGGAGTTGCCGCTTGAAAGACATGCTGAACCAATTTCTCAACTAAACATCAAGATCGAACCTCTTGAAGATCCAACTTGGGAGTGGGCTTGACGTTGACGTAGTGCTCGAGTTCCTTCAGGCTCGGCCACTCCTCCTCGGTGGCGTTGCCCAAGACCGTCGCGATCTTCACGATTTGATCCAAATCGGACTCGCCCGGGAAGATAGGGACCTGAAGACAGGTTCAGACAACAAGCAGCTTCCTCACCCTCAAGAGTAATTCGGCGAGTATACAACCAATAGCCCAGATATCGACACTGCCACCATAGGCTCTCGCGCCGAAGAGCAGCTCCGGTGCTCGATACCAGCGAGTCACGACCTATATTAAGAAGTTCAACAACGAATGAATCACAATACCTGATGAGTGTATTGCCTATTTGGTGACCCAAAGAAGCGAGCGAGACCAAAATCGGCGACTTTGATGCGGCCCACGCTGTTCATGAGTATGTTGTTCGGCTTCAGGTCCTGAACAAAGAGAATAAAGCGACAACTTTATAACATACCCGATGCAGAACCCAGTGATCGTGAAGAAATTCCACGCCTAGTAATGTTTGCAGAAGGATGTTCTTGACGTGAGCAGGCATGAGGATTATCGACGAGTCCTTCACCAGTTTCTGAAATCAAGAATTCGTCACGAAAAGACGGCGAAGAACCAAACCTCAAGATCCGTCTCCATAAAGTCGAAGACCAGCTGCACGTTGCTAATCGTACCGATAACATCACGAATCTAAAACTACAATAAGGAAGAATAAAGAAAATACTCACTCCAATGATGTTCTCGTGCTTGATCTCCTGAAGGAGTTTGACCTCGCGAAGCGCCGTTCGATTCACGCCGTCCTTGGCCTCGGTTTGGGAACCCAACTTGATCTAAGTCAAGTGTACAAGGAAGACAATAGTTGACTCACCTTTTTAATAGCCACAATCTCGCCCGTCTCCGTATCTCTGGCTTTGAAGACGTAGGCGAACTGAAGAAAAGCATGAAATTGATAAGAAAGCCGAGGAATAACTTACTTGCCCTTCACCAAGAAGACGATCGATCGTCTCATAGCGCTTCGACTTCTTCGACATGGATCAATTTTTCAGCTAAAACGGCAAGATTCAATGACCAAAACGATGTTCTAAACAACAAAGACAACCGACAAGAATCAAAACAGTTGCGCAAAAAAAAAATCAAAAAATCTGCCCGCTTGTTAGCGCCGACTGTACAGTGGTGCGCTGGAATAATATACTAGAACATTTGCACTACTGTAGAAAATGATCCAGGGATGATTTTCTTTGAGTTTGTGCTATCTGACAGCCGCGATACAACATTTATGAGGCGATTGGAAATCCAATTTTGAGACTTATTCCACATCTTAGTATTTTCGGAGTGAGCAAGCAAATTTTAAAACAGCGATTTAAAAAAGTGCCTGACTTGTTCCTGAGTGCGACGCTGGCAAGTATTTCGAACTGAAACTGTATTGGACATTTGGTGAGTGAATGAGGACTTTCGAAAGTCGCCGGTGTGGGAATATCATTGAAGGTATCGTCGAGGAACGCCTTCCTATCTCGCCTTTGACATGTCTTCCCATAGAGGCACACATGACTCACTTGAGACGAGGTTCCTCTCCCTCTGCTTCGAGACGCACCCGTGGATCGCGTTACCACTATTTTCAACCGCATTCATTTACTCGCCTCCTTTTCTTGACCTATTTTCAACAAAACTTATCTTTTCAGCTGTCCATAAACGATCTCGGCCTATTTCTGCTCATATACGAAACAGTTGCTGCTTGATAAAATTCATCGAACTCTAACAATAGCAAAAATTGAATCTTTTTAATTGTGAAAGAAAACTTGAAATTCATTAAAGCAAAGAAAAAAAGAACAAAGTGTGGTCTAAGAATTGCTACGAAATTTTTTCGTGTCCATATCATTTCGATCAACTGCCAGCTGTTCTGTTCTACAATATTACGAGAGTGTCTGAGTATCTTCTATAGCAGTTCTGGCAAAAAGGTTCTTCCGTATTAATTGCCTGAGTGCAAATGAAGCAAACACGACGTTGAGTTGAGCAACGTCTCCTTCGTTTTCGAGAGCCTGAGATTGAGGGCATGAGAGCTGTGCACGTCCGCAACACAATCCTGGATTCAAATACTAAAAGTGGAGCTCGATATGAATTGCTTCGGAGAACAGCATCGTTGATTGGCTTGTATTGTAGAAAAAGTGGGACTGGAACGCATCGAAAAAGCTCTGAATGGGCTAGATGATTGTGAGCGGGATCGGGAATAAAGTTCTTCCTCTGAGCGGATTAAATTGCCTTGTCCAAGAAGTTCTTGTTTGATCAGAAGCGAAACGCATTTCGTTATTAGTTCATGTCATTAAAAAAAAGCACCACCGTCCGTATTTTGACAAGTCTAAAAATGGACCGCAAATATTAGCTATTGCCGATGCAATTAGCCGTTTGATCCTGCATTCAGTGAAACTTATCGGAAATGAAGTGAATTGAAAGCGGCTTTCAAGAATTGCACGCTAATAAAATGCTTTCACAGACGACGACGAGAGAGGCTTTCCTCTCTTGTTTTTTGCCGCGTCCTCCGATGCAAGGCAGATGTGAATCATTCCCCTAGAAGGCCTCTTTTCTCCACATTCATTCATGGCTAACGCCGTTTCCCATTCAATTCTATTCACTTCCCTTATTTTTTTTTTGAGAAAAACCTCTTTTCAGGTATCCATAAATGATGCGTTCAATCACCCGTTCAAAATAAGAAGGATTAGTCTTAAATGAATTGTGGTCACTTCTCTTCTCCTTTTGACAAAACCAAAAACAGCTAAAAATAATGCTTAACTTGAAAGGAGATGCAGGCGGAATAATCGAACTGTCTCAATTGGCCGTAACAATGGATGAATGAAACGGTGCGTATAATGACAGTGAAGGCCTTTTTCTGCGTGCCACCATTAGCAGCTATTGACGAAAGCGCCCACGAAAGTCTTTGCATCATTTTTTACTACGTGGCAGAAGCCCTATGTATTGGTGAGAAACGTCTACATAGCCGTAGCAGAGCTGAGAACAGGAATAATTTCAATTGCCCGAAACGGAAGTCATGAATATATTCGTTGAGAAAAATTAGATTCTGTGCGCTGCAAGGAAGCCTCGTCGCTGCCTCAAAAAAAAATGCGAGCATTGGTCGAGCCAATTTCATCGGGAGTGTTCTCTTGTGGATTCTTGACTTGTTCAGTGAGTGAACTATGCCTTCAACATGGCGGTTATAGTCTTTGAGAAAAAGAAGGAGCAAAATGTCAACCCATTCCCATCACTATTTCTTGAATCAATAAAACTTTCTTTTCTCCATCTGCATTGCCCGGCAGTTCCTTAGATACGTTCGGCAATGTTGCAAGACTACGGCGAAGTGCCGAATGCTCACTTCGCGGTGGCGTGAGAAGGATTTATCGATTCGTTAAGATTTGCGGTTTGAGCTGTTGAATGAGATAGCAGTTTGGAATTGAAGCCCCGATCAAACTGACGCGTGATGGAGATAAGTTATTTTGATCGAAGACGAAACTTATGTGTTTTTCTGTTGCAGTCGCGTCAAGAAAAAGCGCCCGTCGAGCTCCTGAGCGAAAGTGAAAATGAAACCAAACGCTGTCAACGCCCAACTGCTTCATTACGCCAAGCGATTTCTATGCTTTTGTTTGTGAAACTTACTATCAAATTCATTGAAAGAATGAGGGAGAACTAAATTCTTTCATTAAAAAATGTCAATATTTTACAGCAGACAATGCCAAGAAACATCTTCCGTCTTTGCTTTCGAGTCTTCTCTCAAATGTTGACTGTCAGTGCTCACGTTCAAAAGCCAGCTCTTGCCCACCTTCAGTTAGAAGACGACGACTTTTTGAGCTTCAAGTTGTTTCATCGAGCTCATTGCTGCAGTCGCATCGCAGCAAAAACGCGCACTTGTCATACGCACCGGTGGCATGGGAAGGGGAGGAAAATACTGCAGTCAATGGCCGAAATTAAAGCTGAAAGAACGTCGATTTGTGCACGACGAGCGAATCCATGAAGAAGAAGAAAAGTTTATTCGAACTGCGTCCTGCCTGTTTGAATGAAGACAAGCGGGAGAACTTAAATTCGCCATTACTTTGTGGTGGTTCTCATCGCGCAGACAAGTCTCAAGAGTAGCAAACGACTATTGAGACGACGATTGTCTTGATCTTATACGGACCATCACGTTCAATATTGATGCGGCTCTTGTCCTTATTCTGTCCGATAGGAATTAACGCTGTCGAGCGATGCATTGGTGCTCGTATTTGAACGCAAAGCGGTATTTGACTCGGACAAAAGAGAAAGACAAGGTTTAAAAATCAATCTCGTCTCTCGTTTTAGTTGAAGTGACGATTTCATCGTGAGAAATAATAAAGCTGTCGTCAACTGAGAAATTCGTCTTTTATCGAAGATCGTCTACAGATTGTCCCAACGTTCCTTTTATGAAAACTGAAAGAAACACCATTAAATGCACGAAGAAAGCTGGAGCGGGGAAGGCAACGTGTTCAAAAGGCAGCCGAAATGAATTATGACTTAAAAGGCAGTCCGCGAAAGACACGTCGAGCATTGGTTTTGCTTGAAGATGACGACCTCCCTTCTCTCCCTCGGCCTCCCGCCTGCCGTTGCACAAAGCAGATGCACAACAACGCCGAGTACGACACCCCGAGTATCGGAGTGATGCCTGTTGATGTCCTTGCTTAGAGGCGATCTTTCTTTGTCTCTGCAGAAAATTTCGCAGAGTATGACTAGATGAGACTTGAAGATAAACTAACCGTCATTAGACTGCACATGACTGCCAGGAGCATGTCGAAGGGCAAATGAAAAGCTGCTGAAACATTCCTCAAATTTCTTCTCAATTGATGCCGTCAAAGCATTCCTCTATCGATCTTGTCAATATTGGTCCTTTAAAAGATGAAAGAGAAACACAATTGCATAAAAACATGGAAGTCGATCCTGAACTGTGACTTGATGGAGGAGAGTGATTTTGATCGAAGACGAAACTTATGTACTTTTCTATTGTGTCGAGACAAAGTCGCCGACCGAGCGTTTCACAATGGAAAATAATGGAACGGTGGGAAGCCCGATTGCGCCTCTCAAAGCTGATTTCTGAGCTTCTGTTAGTGAAACTTATCGTCAAATCTAAACGAATGAGTGAAAAAGAACTAGATTCTTTGAAGGAACGCCGATCTGTTACAGCAGCCGATGACGAAAAGCATCTTCGCTCTTGCTTTCGTGCCTTCTCATTTTATTTCGAGTGCTCACGTTCAACGGGCACCTCTTTGCCCATCCGCGACACCAGCACGGAAAAGGAGGAAGACAAACGAAAATAGTGCAGTTGATGGGCAAACTTTATAAAGCTGCAAGAAGAAAAGAATGAATCCACGAAGAACAAAAAGTTTATTCGAGCGCTGTCCCTCCAGCTTGCAAGATAGACAAGCAGACGGACTTTTTGGCCAGCACCTTGGATTTGTTACTTATCGCTCAGACGAGTGTCCAGAGTAGGAAATGAATTGCAACGTGATGTTTTACATGACCCGATACGGACCATCCCGCTCTAGTATATTGATGCTTCGCTTGTCCTTGTTCTGTCCGTAAGGAATTGCTATTCTTGAAAAATCGGCGCAGTCAATTGATCGAAGCGGATCCGAGTTTCAATTGAGCTGGTAAGGCATTCCGCTGTTGGGTGGCTTTACACTCTAGGCTTCAGAGCGTCTTATTGACGACTGCAACTGATTGTGAGTAATAAGCGATATATGGATTGAAAGAACAGGACAATTCTAGAAGTCAATCTCGTCTCTCCACGTTTTAGTTGAACTGACGACTTTGTCGTGAACAATAATAAATCTGCCGTCAATTGAGAAATTTGTCGTTTTATCGAATGTCGTCTACAGATTGTCGCAACGTTCCTTTTATGAAAACTGAAAGAAACACTATTGAATGCACGAAGAAAGCTGGAGCGGGGAAGGCAACGTGTTCAAAAGGCAGCCGAAATGAATTATGACTTAAAAGGCAGTCCGCGAAAGACACGTCGAGCATTGGTTTTGCTTGAAGATGACGACCTCCCTTCTCTCCCTCGGCCTCCCGCCTGCCGTTGCACAAAGCAGATGCACAACAACGCCGAGTACGACACCCCGA
>JAQIXL010002131.1:0-14188 GCA_034700245.1 Poikilolaimus oxycercus | reverse complement strand
AGGTAGGCCGCCTTCTTTGCTAGTAAGCTGGAAATCTGGTTTAACCCTCAAAGGTCTCAATGCTTGAAAAAAAGCGTTGCTCGAAAACTTTTTCTTCAGCTTTACGGAGAGCCAACGACGTTCGAAGACGCGAAAAGCATTTGCAATTCGGACAACGCTTCGTTGGTCTCAATTCATAGCAGGAAGGAAAACGATTTCCTATCTGGTTGTTTTATCACAAATCAAGAAATTTCTTGCAGACTTAATATCAAGAAGCAATCGACTTGGTAACGCCGTTTATATCGGCATGCGCTCCCGTGACAACGATGAGCACAATTTTCAATGGGTCGATGGTTCCGCCGTCGATTTTACAGCTTGGGGCACAAACAAGCCCTCGTACTATCGGAACGTTTGTGCAAAAACGAGAAACAATCGTTCAGGTGGTTGAAGCATGCACCGTTATCGACACAGAATGGTCTGACTACAAGAAAGCGTGGTCAATTGTTCGATGCCATTTTGTGTGTTTTCCTTCTAAACTAAAAGAGTTCAATATTAGACCCTAGGTTTTATTTGCAAGCAGCCGTCGACTTCTCATAACATTTCAACGCCTTGTCCAAGCAATGATTACTCCTTTTTCGAACCGACAAAGAGTTGCTATCGCGTTTGTATTGAAATTTTTCCTCAAACATCGTTTTAGATCGATTTGAATGAAAAAAAATTTAGCGGAGCTGAAGAAGAATGTGCGAAAACGGGTGGTCATCTGGCTTCGGTCCACACTCAAGAGGAGAACGATTTTGTTTCAGGTAAATCGTCCCAGGCTGTCTATCGCATTTCAGAATTGTTCCGCCGCGTTGGTAGTCCACTTTTTATTGGCTTGAAAAGAGACCCACAAGGGAATTTTGAATGGACCGATGGGACTTCAGCGAAATTCACCGCATGGGGAATCACCCAACCGGCTCTCAAGGTATGATTTCCAAAAAGTTCGATCTTCGATTGCAGCCCGATGAAAATTGTGTGATTCTTATTGGCGCGTCGGAAATTCCAAAATATCGACGGACATGGGAAAACAAGCTTTGCTTTGTCAGTTTAACATCTTTATGAATTATGAATCTTTATGAGTCTTTATGAAAAAAGTTGCAGAGCTCTTCATTCATATGTGCTTCCAACGCGGTGATTCCCATCTCAAGCGACACGAGCAATAGGTCGCCTTGGATAATCATTATTGCTGTTGTGATTGCCATTCTGCTACTTTTTGTTCTTGTTGGCATCTTCTTTGTTTTACGACGACGCCAAAAAGCCTCTTCCTCAGCTCCACGGGAACTTCATCGTCTGAGCGAAATTCGTCGACATCCAACGAGGTGATGCTACTCAGCAATATGAAAACTTCAAATTGTACAGCAAGGCTGACGGTGAAACTGTGCCAGAGCCAAACATCGAAGACCTCTACAGCGACATCCGAGCTCTCAGTGTTACCAATTTCGACTCGCGTTTTCTCATTCCTTATTCGCGTATTGGCCGTGTTGAAAACGTGTTGGGCACAGGTTCTGGAGTTCGTCCAATACTCACGCTTGTTGTTCAGGAAACTTTGGCATGGTCTACCGATCTAATTACCAAAAACAACGCCCACCCACAGAAAGCGTTGTGGTGGCTTGCAAGCAGCTTCACTCGCTAGATGATGAGGAGAAACGGACCGAGTTTCTTCTAGAAGCGACCATTATGATGTCGCTGAGGTCCTTTCTTCCCATTATGTGAACGTCCTCCAGGCACACCCACGTCGTGAGCCTTCATGGAGTGGCCTTCAATGATGAGAAGGTTCCAATTCTGGTCATGGAGCTGCTTTCTGGTGGCAGCCTCTACGGATTTCTGAGGAATAATGTTTGTCTTCTCGAATTTTTCCATTTCTTGTGTCCTTCAGGAAACAGTAGAGTCGGAACGACTTCGCTTCGGAAAAGAAATTGCCTCGGGCATGCTCTACCTGCATAATTGCAACCTTATTCATCGTGATTTGGCTACAAGAAACTGCATGTTCGTCGGAAAACTGGCAGAATCGATTGAGTTCAGGCTTACTGCGGACCGACTGTTGAAAATCACGGATTTCGGTCTGGCTCGAGAATTTCGAGAGCAGTACACCTTCCAACATAAACGTCCGCTGCCGTGGCGCTGGACGGCGCCCGAGGCGTACTTTCAACAAAGTGTAAGCCTCTTTCATGAAACCAACTCAAGGTGACATTTCTGAAGGTCACAACAAAGAGCGATGTGTGGTCTTACGGTGTGACCCTTTGGGAAATCTACACTCAAGCGGAGCTGCCATACAAGGAAATCGGGGACCCCCACGATTATTTCAAAGCTTTGAAGAAGGGAGGTCGACTTCGTCGACCGATGAATTGCTCCGAGAATCTGTGGGTCACCACTTCGGCTTCCAAACAGAAACCTTCAGCTACACATCGATGCTCCGACCTTGTTGGGTGCTCGAACCTGAAGAGCGTCCCGACTTCGGCGACATCTTCGTGGACATCTCGAAAAGACATAAAGGAAGCCTCAAAGTCGTGGAAGAAGCGCCGAAGGATCCCCAAGCACATGCTAGACGAGAAGACCCAGGCATGCCACCGGCAACCACATCGGAGAAACTGGCGAACCCATCAGGGCATGACGATTATGAAATTCCGAATGGGCATTGAACTTCGACCTTTCAGATTAGTTTGAGAATTTGTTGTTCTTTTTCTTTGAGACTTTTGGACGACAACATAAAATGAGTTCAGCTTCGCTCTAATTTCAGGAACAAAAAGCGTGGATAATGTCGAAAAAAAAACGCTTCCGATAACAATGAACATTTTTATTTTCAACATTGAATATTCCTGATGTGAGAATAAACAAGGTTACATCAAGATATCCGTACCTCCCATATCGTGACTTCTCGTACTTTATTTGAAGACGCTGAGCTGGACTTTGGAAACGTTGAACAATTTGGGCGCCAGGGATTGGAAGATGAAAGGCGCGATAAGTGATCGTGAGTTTGAACAAGTCCAACTCTCTTTCGCCGCGACGCCACTCCTCGATGAACTCCGTAAGTCCCTCAATATTCACATCTGTATGACAATTTTGTAAATCGAGAACGCGCGCTCGGAGCTTGAGCAGCGCAGCGTTGTTCAAATGGAAAGGATTGAAATTGCTAAGAGAGCTTCTGAAAGCGATGCGCAATTCACTGAGCTCTCGAACAAGATGATTCTCAAAGAAGTCGACCGAAAAGAAACTGCGAGGATCACAAAGCGTTAAGCTTTTTGTGGGAAGCGCGTCTATTATACGCAGCCAGTATTCTTCGGTCTTACTGGATGCACCTTTGAACTGGATCGGCGGAGTTGGCTGAAAGTCTCGAAGAACATCTTGAAAGTAATCGGCTCCGGTGACAAAGAACTAAACGCAGGAGAAGGCGCAAGTTATGGAGCAGTTTCTTGCAGTCTATGAATCCTGATCAACAACAATGAAACACTTTTATTTTCCACTAATAGCCTTCATAAGGGACCTTTGGCAGGAATACACAAGGTTACACTCAGATATTGGATTCCGTTCACCAAAACCTCCTTTCCAGGCTCCGCAAAGAGATACTCAGTCGTATTTTGATAACGGTGTACCACACCGGCCCCAAGTATCGAATTGCTGAAGGCTCGATTAACATCCAGAATCCTCATGCCAAGGAAGTGAAGTTCTCGCTCGCCTCGACGCCACTCCTCAACAAACTCAATAAGGCCGTCGAGGGTAACGTCCGTTTGACAGTTCCACAGGTTCAGGAAATGTGCTCGTAGTTTTAGCAATGCCGCGTCGTCCAGATGCAGATGGTTGAAGTGGCCTGTCCGGCTTCTGGAGTAAGTGATTCGCAAATCTTCCAACCCTTGAGCGCGTGGGTCTTCAAAGAATTCGCCTGTGAATTCGCGCTGAGGGTTAGCGATATCCAAGCTTTTCACTGGAAGAGTGTCGATAATATGCAGCCATTCGTTTTCTGTCTTGATTACACCGCTAAACAGAAGTCGAGGACTTGGCTGAAAGATTTGAAGAACATCTGGAAGAAAATCTGCGCCGTTGTCGGAGAAATTAGCTGTTGCGAAGGCGCAGTTAACCGAGAGAAAGCGGAGAAGGCCACGAAGGACGTCAGAAAGTGGATTCAGGGTATAGATCCGAATAAAACGAACACGTCGAATGTCGCTATTATTGTTCCTCACTTCCATGTAGGTATAAGGTATTGCTGGAAAGTCCGCGTAGGAGTTCTTGCACACTTCCTTTGGAGTTGTCACAAAGATCTGGAAGGTCTTATTCCTATCGCACTAGCATCTTTCGGCTCAAGTTGAAGAACTTTGCAAGACTGCATTTCAATGTGGACATCGAAGTTATCCAGAGGTTTCAGGTGATGAACGTTTGAGCGGCGAAAGTCGCGAAGTCGATGCGAAACTCGATCAAAACGCAGAGTGCTGCTTGCCGGCAACATTTTGAGTATGTTGAGAAGTATTTCATCGGGAAGACTCATAACGAAAGAAGGAAAAATTGCTTGAAAACTTTTTGGTTGACAGACAAATAATTAGCACATCTATGCCAGGAGAAAAGGACCCGGCACAAGTCTTTCCCGGGTCACTGGTCTTCGATCAATCGCTGTTGTCTACAAGAAAATACACACTGCTGACTTGCTAAGAGTTGCAAAGAAACGTACGGTCGGAGACGCTCAAAAAATTCCACAATAGATTCCAACAAAAACATAAAAGGTCTAAGAGACTACTTTATTGTCGATATTTGCGAATCCTTTTCGTATTACACACGATTACTCTCAGATATGGGATTGCATTTACCCGAAATGGCGACGGCTTTCCGCGCTCCACCAGGAGACGTTCTTCTGGATTTTGATAATGATGTACCGTGCCGACGTTCAGGATTGAATTGTTAAAGGCTTGATTGACAGCCGTAATCCTCATTCTAAGATAGCTTAGCTCTCTTTCGCCACGACGCCATTCTTCAACAAATTCGACTAGTCCACCGAGGCTCACGTCTGTCTGACAATTCCGAAGCACAACTACGCGCGCTCTGAGTTTGAGGAGAGCGTCATCGTTAACTTGGAGATGATTGTAGTTGTCCGTCTTATTTTCGGAAGAAGCGATTCGCAATTCGTCGAGACCTTGAACACGCTTATCTTTGAAGAAGTCGGACGTGAACTTGTGCTGAGGGTCGAAGAGATCCAAACTTTTTACTGGACTTTTTACATCAATGATGTTCAGCCATTCGTCTTCAGTCTTGATCACTTCACCAAATCGAATCCGGATTGTTGGCTCGCAGATTTTAAGTATGTCAGGAAGAAAATCGGCGCCGTTCTCTATGAGCTTGACAAATGCGAAGTCACAGCTTTCGAAAAACAGAGAAAGAAGTCTTTGAACGACGTCCTGTTGGGCGCTTAAGCCTGAAGAGCGTCACTTCGGCGACATCTTCGTGGACATCTCGAAAAGACGTAAAGGAAGCCTCAAAGTCGTGGAAGAAGCGCCGAAGGATCCCCAAGCATATACAGGACCTGACTCAAAGTTGACACCATCAGCCACGGCGGAGAATGCATCGTACTCCTCAGTCCATGACAATTATGAAATCCCGAATGGAGACCGAAATTTGATCGATTCAGGATAGTGCGAGAATTCGTTACGCTTAGAGCTTAATAAATGTGAGGTTGTCTCGATGAAGATGTCTGAAACTGTTAGCCTGTGTAAAAGCTAGATTTCAGTTGCACTTCTGATCCTTATACAATTTACATAACACATTCCATATCTTCGTTCTACGTAGCAGTGAATAGGCACTCGCAACATTCCACCATGCACGCACACGAATCATTTGTGACCCATAAATAAAACATATAAAGAGCGAAGGACAGTAGGGAAATAAAGAAGGAGGGTATTAGACCAGCAATCAATGAGGCCATTAAGACGAAGAAAAGGATAAAAATCAAACAGTGGAAAAATTTCAATAAAACGCGTCTATCGATTCTTTCAGTCTTTTCGCAATAAATAAATCTTGATACCCGAGCTCAGACGTGCTGCACGGGTGAAAAAGATGTCGACAACTATAGCGAGCGAAGAACCACTGGCTTATGTCAACTCAAGTTTGGCTCAAAGATACTTGCGGAGGGGAGCAGAAGACGAGCGTGTGTGGGTCGAAGTAAAATTTGAAGGAAGCACCAGCAATAATGTGAAATCTTGGTCCAAAATGGGAAGACAAAAATGGCAAACCACGAATTTTAACAGGCAAATCCTGCAGGACGCAGAATCTCTCATTTTGATCGCGGAGACTACAAGTGCTTTAGCTTTACGTTGATAATTGCAAGGAAGATCGGTCGCAGAAAAAGAACTGTTTACGACGAAGCCGGAATCGCAGCCAATGCCAAACCAACAACCGGAGAGGGCATGCCATTGTCCAAGTCAGGAGTGCTGTCACGAACTTCCGGGTGATCCGAGTCTGCACAGGGTTCATTTGAAATTCTAGGGACAGTTCAACCTTCGGCAGTCAATGAAGCTCCCGGATTTGCAGGCACGTAATCACAGTCGGCTGTAATATCATCGGGAAATTTCATCAAAGCATTTGGCTTGCACTCAGCGATAAAATATAGCGCCGCTAAATCATGATGCCTTTTTCTGCAAAATTCGAAGCACCTTTGTTGATTTTCATATTGTCATTAGTTGGCTCATCATAGCTGAGTTTAAAGGGTGAGGCATTGACTTTGGGCGTCGCCACATCCTCTTCCAGATCCTCCAGATATTCGTTTGTCAAGCATTTCTTCGCACTCCATCTCTGCTGCGGGTCTTTCACCAGCATCTTACAAAGCAGCTTTACTGCAAGCTCTCCTAAATCTGTTTGAATGCGCGATAAGATCACCGACTCCTTACCTGTGAAGGTTTCAAAGTAGAGATCAGGGACGAGCTTTCTTATGGAGCTGATGAGATCGATGTCGGAAAGCTTTTGCTGGATGTCAGAATAGACTTTTTCTGCTGTTTCTCCTTCGAACACATGTTTGCCGAGGAACAAATAAAGAAGAACACAACCGACAGCCCAGACGTCACCTAAACGTGGTATTTCCGACGGAAATATTCTGAAAAGATGCTTACGAGCTAGCGCTGCATCAGCTTTCTGATATGGCTCCAGTAGTGCGTCAGGAGACATATATTGCCGACTTCCAATGCATTCCACACGGCCTCCCTTCTCTGGTAGTCTTTTTGCAAAGCCGAGGTCGGCGACTTTAACGACAAGCCCATCGATCAAAATATTTCCGGGCTTTAAGTCCTAGAAAATAAACAATTTGGATTAAAGAACAGAACGCACTCGATGAACAATTCGATACGTGTGCAGATATTCGACCCCAGCTAAGATTTGCCGGCCGATGAGCGCTATATTAGGGTGTGGGCAAGGTTCGCCCATTTTCTGTAAGTGAATCGCATTTAGAGATCGAATCGGAAGAAAAAAGGCTTATGATAATTATAGCAGGCGAGCAAGGCAGGCATTTAATCTTCTTAAAAATACTGACCTGCATTATCAAAATCATAGTCCCCAAAGTGTTTTTCATAAATGGCATAACGATGTAGAGATGTGTAAAATCTTGCAGACTTTCCGTCGTGAAGGTGTCCAAAGAACCGATGATCTAGCATAACCATACTCAAAATACTTTTAAGAAGCTCACGTTTTCATGCCTCAGTTCCTTTAATAAAGCCACTTCCCGAAAGCAACACTTGAGTTTCCTTGCTGTATACGAACGTACAGAGATATGCTTTATGGCGACGAGTCTACGTGTGGTAACATCCATTGCAAGTCTGAAAAACGACAATAAAATACGCAAAATCAAATAATCGTACGCGACGAGACCGAATGATCCACTTCCTTGAGTCTTCATGAAAGCATATTGGCCTTGTTGTAAAAGCGGAGTCGCCTTATCTTTTGTCATTTCTGCTGAACTCGAAAATTCCAAGTTTTGTGAGCTCTCAAGAATCTCTGTTTGCATGGCGGCAGGAGCCGAGCAACAGCACTAGTCAAAGCATTATGTGTTCACTTTTTTCTCGACTCACCTTTCCGTTTATCAAACACGACTTCTTCTTTCGTTTTCCATCATAACGCCTACTAAATGTTATATTTGAACAATAAAACGAGAACTTGTTTACCACTTATTCGAGGCACATTTACCATGAAGACATTTTTCACGGCACACATTGAAGTCTACGTTGGCCCCTTTCGCTTCCTCTTCAACTTCGTGTTTCCGCTGCTCACGCTCCATGAGGTGGACCCCACAGACGCGTTGAACCACTTAAAATATTGTATATGAAATATGGCAATACAGAAATCAGAGCTCGAAAACGATATTCTTTTCAGAGCTAAGCAACTCTGATTCACAAATCTTAACGAAAACGTTCAAAATATTTAACCAGGGGCATTTACAAGCTTGCATACTGTGGGTAATATTGTAGAAGGCAAAACATCTTCACATGTTGCATATAGCGACGTCAGTAGCGGATCCTTCGGTCTCGGTTGAGTAGTACGCACTATCGGAATCGACGTTCGTTCCGTGAATGTCGGGAAAGTTTTGAAATGGTAGTTGACTGCAATAGCATGGCGGTTGTTTTTGAGGCTGGAACGACTCTAGCTCTCCGATCTTTCTTTCCAGATCAACAATCTCTTTGAACAACGACATAATGGTCTGCAAATTCGATCAGACGAAAAATTGACGTTTAAATACGCATGCTGCTTCGGGTGCACGGCAGCAGTGCGGTCGCACTGCTGCCGTACACCCTCTTTTTCGAAAATGCTCTAATCACCTACAATACTAACCTTGTAGTTTTTTGGCATTGATTCTCCGACATTTTGGAATTCACGGAATAGTTTGTAGAAAGCATCTGTAACCGGGTTTTCGGCTAACGACACAAAAGATCTACCGATAGCCGTATTTGCTGGTTTCAGTTCGTTATTTGTGAAAGGGTTGCCATTCTCCGCTTTTTTGCGAATGGTGAAGCAATCCTTAGGATATTCTAGACTGCATCGACAGCGCAGCAGCAGCAGCTGTCGTGTGGCTGTCAGCCTCCGAAGCCTCGCAAACTTCCTTGCGCGATTTCTTTCCAGTTTCTTCAGCAACTCAATGAACGTCACCCCAGCGCTGTATCCACTGAACAACGAGGTGGGATTAATACGGAACCTGAAGATGTCAATCATCGAGGTGTCCTTTGATTCCCATAACAATTCCCGAGACCTGTAATGATCTGTTCCGATTCCTGGCGTGAGTTTTGCTTGAATTCCCGAATTTGTGAGCGTTTCAAAATCAGCAATTTTTGGAATCCAGTCTCCATTCAGTAGAACATATCCCTGTGCAAAGCTCCGATTTACAATGCCTACAAAGCTCACCGGTTTTATGTCGCTGTAAATGAACGATTCGTCGTGAAGAAACTGACCACTACTCAACTTTTCTTCCGGAGCATTGCCGTCACGGTAAGCATCCCATTTCATAGAGTTTGATAACATTAACAAATGTAACGTTTGCTGACGCGAATACTCGAACGACGCTTCGTAAAGCTTACGAAGCGTCTCAAAATTCTCACGAATGTACTCCGCGTTTTCCTTAAGTAACTTTTCCTTAAGTAACTTTAGAGCGTTTTCGGGAAATTCATCGATATGGGTGAGAGGGATGCCGTTGTTGAGCATTTGTTTCGGAGAGGATCTTGCTTCAGAAGGTTCGGCGAGCACTTTCGCAATTGCCTCTCGGGAAATATGCTTCTGTGATGAGACTAGATAGTCAAGCAATTGCAGAGTGCCGTATTCGAATTGTTTGCACGTTGCCGTTAGATTTTCTCTGCCACTCTTACTTTCAAAGTTCAGAGAGAGAAATAATTCACATAACACAACACCAACGCTGAAAAGCCAGCCCCCCGTTATCCCAATGTTCGCGGTCTACCTGTAAATATCCACCTTCAAAGAATATCGATCCTGCAGTGCCGCGGGTGCTGTGTAGGTCGTTGTTCCTACAGCACACGTCATCGTTTTTCTTGAAATCTCGCTCGGCATGCCAAAGTCTGCGAGTTTCGGTACATAGTTAGTGGTTAGAAAAATGTTTTCCTAAAGGCAGTTCATGTACAATATTTCATTCGCCTACTGGTTTAATGTCACGATGAATGCAATTTTTGCCGTGCAAATAAGCGACTCCGGCAGAAAGTTCAAGAGAAACATCTAACAAAATGCCCTTGTCTCGAAAAATTTGCTCCTGAATGGCGGTTCGCAGCGTTCCACCGGCGCGAAACTCCACGTGAACAAATTTCGACAACGTTTCGCCCATATTTAGTGGCGTCAGAGCGATGAAGTTCACGATGTTATTGTATCGACACGCTTGAAGTATTGAAGCTTCTTGAACACTCATGAAATCTTCGTGCTTGCATCGCATTAGCTTCAGCTTCAGCGCGAAAACCATCTCGTCCACATCGGGCCTGAACCGTTGCAATGAAAAACAAAAGTTGCCGTGTGCAATACGCACATCTTTGGCAAGCAAATGCAAACAATGAACAGACCTGCAGAGTTCGACTTGGCCAAAAGCACCTTCATCGATCCTCTCATATGATATGCAGTCGATCTCAGGGCGGACGTAGGCTTCGTTCGCTAGCATCACGGAAAAGAGTTGAAGATGGGATGATTTCGCAACGAAGATTGACCCTTATCACTAAGGACGAAGGGTCACAAGGCGCAGTCTCTTGTGTGTATCCCTGTCCCACTCCCTCTCGAGGAGAAGACAGAGGCGTTGTGGACTGAACAAACCTCGCTTACTAACACTCTGCACATGACCAATCCCATGAGGTTCACTGACCCATTCCGAATCTTGTCAGGAATTCAAAACGTTTCGCTCAGATATTCGATTCCGTTTACCAAAAAATCATCTTTCCGGGCTCGCAAGGAGATGCTCAGCTGAATTTTTATAACGTTGCGCCTCACCGGGCCCCAAAGATCGAATTGTTGAAGTTTCGATTTGTATCCTTAAGAATGCAAATCTCTAAAGTCGAAAAACGGGTGGCCGCTATCATGTGGTGAAAATCGAACCCCTCCGGTTGGGAAGATCAGTCATACCGTGGAACTGAGAGGTTACAGGTGATGAACGTTTGCGCGGCGAAGGTTGTGAAGTCGCTGCGAAACTCGAGAAAATGAGTAATACTTGCCGGCAACATTGCGAGGATGTTAACAAGGATTTCATCGGGACAATTCATGATCTCATATCTGCCTGACAATCAGTAAACAGATCCAACGTATAAATAGATAATCCAACGTATAAATGATATTATCACGCGGGGATACATATCGCACGACTCCTTCTGAAGTGTATTTGCCGACATTGCCGTAGTTTTCTACGTTTATGAAGCTGTTCGGTATCGTTTGCATATCCGAAAATAATTGCTTTGAAAATTCCCACACATTTCCAGTTGACGGAAGGACGTGAAAGATGAAGTTCTGCAGCGAGGCGACACCAACTTTGAGCTCACGGCAGAAAAGCACGTGGGACGGGGAGGCTTTCGTTTGCAGGTCTTTAATTGCGGTTCGGTTTGCGCGTTTGTGGAGTCACATTTGCGGTTTTTGCTTGCGGGTTGCACTTCTACGGCTTCTAAAAGACTATTTTCCTTTCAAAAGAACCTTCTAGAACATTCTAGAACAAAAAACCGCAAATGCGCAAATCGCAATTAAAAACCCGCAAACGAAAGCCTCCCGTGGGACGCAATCAGGGACTCCACGATTCGCAGATCAAAGTTGTCATGGCGTCGATTGAAGATTTTTTTGATTCATCTCGGTACAGTTACAAGCACAATTCGATGGCACCAATTTTTCAAGACTTTGTCGCAGATTGGCTTGAAAAGATCTAAAATTATTGAAAAAGCCTGGAGAGGACGAAGGAGATAGGGAAGAGCAGGAGACAGGTGAGAAGCAACGCGAGGACATGCATCGCCGTCACTTTGCCTTATCTCTCTCGATTCACAGCGATAGACAGCCTACCCAAAAACGCGAGCTCTTCGATGAAGCACTCATTCCTCGCATACTGTAACACACCGTGCCTGTCTCTCCTTTCACTACGCCACTCCATACGTCTCCAGCGAAACTAAGGTCATAAGGGCAGTAAAAATGGTCAGGTGTTTCTGTTGGTCCAAGAAAGTGCGTGTGTGGAGTCATTCAGCCAGGTTTATCGAGCAAGGGAAAGGAAGAAGTAAATCTCAGAAGCCAGCGGGGCGTGTAAACGCAGGATAACGCAGGGTAAAGAAAACACAGGGTAACACAGGGCAACGGGACGCAGGGTAAGCGTGCAAACGCAGAGTAAGTTGTCTGGGAAGCGCATGGTAGAATGGAAACTCATTGAAACCCAGCAGGGAATCAAAAACTCTTTGGCGTTTGAGAATTCATGAGCCTTTTGTTGCTGCTGTCGACGCCTTGAACTTCTTTCAAGCCAAAGCCGGGCCAATTGTGAGCAAGAAACCGTTGAGCGCCTTCATCATTATCTCGCATTTTCACATGAACCACGCCTTTGAGAGCTTTCCCAAGTGTGCAGTCGCTCCACCAATTCAAGGATTCATCGACAGCAGCAGCAAAACTCTCATGAATTCTCAAACCTCAGAGAGTTTTTGATTCCCTGCTGAGTTTCAATGAGTTTCCATTCTACCATGCGCTTCCCAGACAACTTACTCTGCGTTTGCACGCTTACCCTGCGTCCCCCTACCCTTGTTACCCTGTGTTTTCTTTACCCTGCGTTACCCTGCGTTTACACGACCCCAGAAGCCAGCGGGATTGGCTACATGTATGGGAACCCCGGTGGGGAAGCAAATTTTCCAACAACAAAAGAACAAACCCGCAACGGCTATCCTCTAGGGTTGGGAATCGGGTTTACCCGAAACCCGAAAAATCGGGTTTTACCCGACTTTTTGAGAAAACCCGAAAACCCGACATTGAAACCCGAAGTCACTAAAATGTGGGATAATTTATTCAAAAGTTTGCTTGTTACGCTCGGATAGTGTCGTGTGGACCTTTCTCTTGCTTCAATATGTAAGTTCGCTTACCGCTATCGAAGCCCAGTCACTATATTCTGTCCAGGCTAGAGAGTGTCTTATGCCCAAATTGCGTCAACCAATGCTTCAAGCTATAACTTCCTCTTTTGGCCAGTCGAGGTTGCGTGCCAGAGAACTTCCCTAATAAGCGTTCGCACGGAAAAAGGGCAAAGCGTTGAAGCCGTTAGCGTGGCCTTGTATTGCCTATCGCAAGTAGTCTTACCCAAGAGAGCCTAAGTAGAGACCGCATCCCGTAACCGAAGGAAATGCTGGCACGCATAAACTTCATGCACTAGCAGAGCGTTTTTTCTAGCGTATTCACGCATTAAAACACACGGAAATTGCTTTTCGGACGCATCATATATGAGCAGAGTTATACCATAACTTCGCAAGCCACGGAAACGACTACTTTAAAGTTTTTTGAAAAAGAAACGTCGCTCTCCAGAAAAACCCGAAAACCCGATACCCGATTTTCTGAAAAACCCGAAAACTCGACTACCCGACATTTTCAAAAAACCCGAAAATCCGAAAACCCGACTTTTGCTACCCGATTCCCAACCCTACTATCCTCGTTGCAAACAGATCCTCATATGAGCGCGTCTCCGTGCTGTCTGCCAGCCGGGGAACACGCGGAACTCCATCTCGACGCGCTCCCACTCACAATCAGATGTCACTGCAAAGTTGACGGTGAAAATGTGGCAGAGGCAAACGTCGACGATCTCTACGACGACATTTGGGCTCTTAGTCTCACCAATTTCGACTCACGGTTTCTAATTCCCTATTCACAAATTGGACGTGTGGAAAACGTTTTGGGCACAGGTTGAGAGCTCGGCCTATACTCACGCTTGTTGTTCAGGAAACTTTGGCATGGTCTACCGATCAATTTACCAAAAACAACGCCCACCCACAGAAAGCATTGTGGTGGCTTGCAAGCAGGGTGGGAAAACAGGCGGGCCGATTTCAGTCATGTTGAGCTTGCAATCGGACTCAATTAGTTGACTAATTTTTTCCACGCAGTACGCAGTTTCACGATTTCTAGAAGACCTGGAGTCAAAATCTTGAATTGCATGAAGAATCTACCCTGAAACCGTGATGCGCCTAGCAATTTCAATTATTTTCAACGTGTTCCAGATAGTGAGGGCAATCTAGCACAA
>JAQIXL010002130.1:0-14206 GCA_034700245.1 Poikilolaimus oxycercus | reverse complement strand
ACGTTCTTTTCTCGCATCTGCACCAAAGGAAACTTCCCCCTTTTCTCGCCCTTTGGGCCTCTATCGAGATAGAAATGGAGTTTTCTCTCAATTTCTGTCCAGAAGAAAAGTTTCGCGTTTCGCGCTATGTGCTTGCAATTTGACCGCGTCGGCCTCGATGGCGTGCAACTAATTGGGATTCGTCAAAAAAATAGTCCACATCCTTGTGTGTCGTCACGGAAAGCCTTTGCGCTCTCGGCGTCACTGCTGAAGGATTTATTGAGGGTCTAGAGAGGGACGAGGAAGAAGCAGTTTTCCTATTTTCGCTCTCACTTGACGCATTTTTTTCCGCCTTCACTTGCCTCTCGCTTTCTCACATCGCCTCAAAGACTGTTGACCAGTCTGCGCAAAGCAAGAGAAGGCAAAAGCTAAAAGCGAAAACAGAAATCATCTTCCCTCCCAGCATCACAGTAGCTTTTGGTCCGCTATAAATTTAAGGGGATCCTGCGCGATTCGAATTATATCCGCAGTAGCTTATCACCCAACTCTAATGGTGTTTCAAAGTTGAGGGAGATCATTTTCGATGCGACGTGCTCTTGAGTGGGAGTGAAAAACGTTTCCGATGTTCTGGGAGAGAAAAACAAAATTTCCATAAACCCTTCTCAACGTGGTGTCGTCGGACTCCTAATGACCGTCAACAGCCCCTCTCGGAGGGATGATGGCGAAGAAAAGTCAAAGAATATCTCCGATTTCGGGTCCACGATACTCATTTCATCAAGACCTCGTGATTATATTGTAGCCGTGAACTTTTATGGCCTCAAAACAACCTTCGCTTCCTGGTCGCCAAAGTTAGAACTAAAGAACTGAAAGACCAAAGAAGCTCATCGTTGTTTGATCTTTCCCTTTTGCAGACGAAACAAGTGGTTCTTCTCTCGATCGGCATTCTGCTCTTCACCTTCGCCCTCACTTGGTATAATTACCCCCCTTCTGAGTCATTGAATGTGAATGAGCGTCTCGCTTTGCAGCTATCATCACGTCACTCACGACTGCTACCACAAGATGTTCTGCCGAAACACTCAGGTGTGTATTTCCACACACACGCACGCAATCCCTTTCCGGTAACAAGAGCTCTTGAAAAACATAAAAATCCCAAGAATAAGCTAGCTCTCTGTACCAGTACATCGACATGTTTTTTGCTCGGAACGGGGGCAAGAAACCACTGACTGACAAGCCATTGAGGAATGCTTCCCATGGGATTTGACTCTTTCTCGAAATTCGCGTTCGACTTGCTGAAAAGAGAAAATGCCGGGTTCAACATCCACATGCAGAGACAGCGTTGAATCTTTCAGCTAATGGTCTTCTGTCTGCCGAATGCGTATTCCTGGGACGAGCTGCCGTGGAAGAGCTACAATCTTTTCAACGCAACCAACACACATTCCATGTTCTTCCGCTCCTATCTACGGTTTGCTTCGGTCCTAGTGCGAAAACAGCCATTTTTTTAGTTACTCAACAGTGGCGAACGCCCTTCTCGGCGTTATTCTTCCAATTTTCGCCGTCGCCATCATCAACGTTTCGTTGCTGCGGCTGCTGAAGATGCGACACTCGCAGGTACCGTAACCCGGCAGGAGGCTTTATTCAAGTCAAAAGAGAGCGAGAGAGAGAGAGAGAACCTAGCATTTCGGTTCTTGAACTCGTAATTGGCGGACCCGGGGCCGGCTGGCGCGTTTGAAACAATTTCCTCTGAAAGTGACACCCGTGCCCTATACGGAGAAGCGCGGGTGGCCGTCGTCCTTCTCTTCTTCTTCATTGCGTCGCCTCTTCCAAAGGGATCGCAAGCTAAATGCAACGCAAGCGACTTTCGGTGAATTTCAATGAAAAAGCGCGGTTTATCCCCAGCAGGCAACACTCTAGTTGATCTTGACGAACGCTGCTGTTTCACTGACACGTCACAGCATGCTAAAGCGCTATGGAGGGTCTCGAAAAAAGTGAGCCTCGTGGGGGAGCACTAAATGGTCTCCCCTTTGAAGGAGACCTCTTGCTTACGTGCCATGGCTGATCATTACTAGTCACATAGGGAGGCCCGGGCGCTCAGATTTCTTTGTCAGATGTCACCCACAAGTCTCACGAGCAGACGAATACACGAAGGTTGAGCACGTCTTCCTCTCTTTGGAGGTCTATGTTTGGAAAGCCCGAAACATCTTTCTTCGTAGTCCGAGTCGGCCTTGTTTCGAGGAACCTTCAAGAAGAGGGGAGAGTCCACCCTCACGATGAGGAGGAGAGGAGAGCGCGTTCTTCGTGAGAGCAGCTTGCATAATCGAGTTCTTATCGCACTCGCACATCGCTTCCTCGTCACTTGTTCCTATGTACTTGGAACTCCAGGAGAATCTGGCACTCGAGGAGCTTCCTTCTTCTTCTGCAATAAGGACATAGAAAACAAGCACACTATTTTCTTGAAATGGAGATAATAATTCAAGCATTTCTCTGCATCTCTTCCACAAAGCGCTTCGTTTCCACCTCGATGGCCTAGCACGCCGACAACTGCCCCGCAGCCACCGGACACTCAGGCTAATAAGTTGGCCTGAACTTTCATGCGGTGCTCGAGGTGGCGGTGAAGGGAACGCTGGAAACATGGGTGGAATGCTCTTTCACTGGAGTTTTTTTGGTTCTTCGCTCGATTTGCCCTTTGCGGCCTCTTGCTCCCTCCTCGCCGCCGCCTCAAGGGACCCGCACGGACATGACAAGGAGCGGAACTTCGCGGACGAACGAGAATGATCAATTGCTCGGCGTTTCGGAAGCCCCGGGCCGGGGATTGTTTTACGTCAACGTTTTCGTGGTGTTTTCCTCTTTCTCCTCCAACCTCAAGCAATGGGGGACAGAAAAATGCCTAGGTCAAAAAAATTTCTGCAGGTCAAAAAAAGTGTTCTTGTGAAATAAGAAAATGAAGAAACAATTGCAGGAGCTCATTCTCCAATCCGTGAACGCTAATATCGAGCATCTTCAAGAGCAGGAGAGGCGGATGACGACGACTGTTGTTGCAATCGTCTCCTGCTTCACCATTACCCAAGGGCCATCGGCTCTCGTCTTCCTCTACGAGATCCTCGTCCGCTCGCCGCCCTCCGTGTTAGTTGAAGAGTTGACTCACTTCTTCTTCTTCTATTACTTCATCCGAGACAGACGCACCACGTGGTGTTTCTCTCTAAAAGAAGTCGGTGTTTATCCCGTCAGACTTGCTTTTCAAGAGAAAGAAACAAATAACCAATCTGTCCTGAAGGCAATTCGCCAAAATAAGGACCACATGAAAAACCACGGATTACGCGGATTTCTAGAGAAAATGTTTTCAGGGTCTCCTCCATAACCAACTCATTGGTGATGACGGGCAAGATGCTGAACGTCGTCCTCTTCTGTCTCACATCGTCGTCGTTCCGTCGGAAGCTCTGCCAAACTCTTCGCTTCTGGATCGCCTGCGTGACCTGCGACGAGAGCAAGACGTTGTTGAGGTAGCCCATCAAGGATCTTCTTCAACACTCTTCTTCCTCTTCTTCTCCTTCTCCTGGCCCGCACTACCTCTCAAAACATAAGGTTCTTATAACGTGCACCATGCCCGCATGTTTCGTTTTTAGTCAACCACTCTGCGTTCGTTCTGTTTCGATATTTTGGATAACAACTAATTTGACGTAATTACTAATTTCATCACAATCGTCCATGTCTTTTGCGTCTTGAAAGAGGAATTCCCTATTTCCGTCTCAGTTTTTAGGCAGCAACAAGGAGATCTTTGGACCCTTCTCACATTCCCATTCACAGACTCACTTTGAGGTCGCGAGTCCGCGGTTTGGTCACCGAAAGTACAATAGAACGCCCGCGACAATGCCGTCCTCACGGCGGATACATGCGCGTTGAAGTGCGACGACAAGTGGGTCGTCGGCGTTGCGTTGAGAGAGCAGTGCAGCGATCACTCTCGACTCCTTTTTGTCCACAAAACTTGCAATGAAGAAAGACATTCCCTCTCCTTGTCCTGTCTACTCTGTTAAACAAAGTTGCTTGTCAAAAACGGAGGTGGAAGCTTTACAGGACAATGTCCCGATCGGGAATCACGCAGAAGACGTCGGTCGTGATGGCGTCGCCGGCGTCGCGAGCCGCTTCGAGGCGACGCGTCTCTTCGCTTTCGGCTGGCGACTCCTTCTCGTTGAAGCCTCTTCACAAAAAGGATACCGATCTCAATCTTATCCCAGCCTCGCCCAACTAGTCTCCGCTGTTTTTCCTTTTATTCACTTTCCCTCGCTATTGTACACATGGCCCTCTATGATCTCCCCCACACCAATGATGCTATTGAATCACGTGTCATCTTGCCCAGAGGATCTCTTTTCAAATTACCTTGTTTTGTGTTTTCGATACCCAAAATGTCAACGAAAAAAAATGCTTTTTTCTCCACTTTCAGTAAAGTGATCACGTCGAAACCAATTTCCCAATTTTATCTCGTCCAATACCGGTGCCGTGTACATTCCAATTATTCTATTTTTTTTATTCTCGCTGAAAATTTGCTTCGCGTCTCTTCGTGTACAAAGGTTCTAATAAAACTTTAATCAATTTATGTTGTCTTTTTATTGCAGAATTATAATGAAAATGACAAAAAATGGGACTGTTCTAACTCGTGAGAAGAAAAAAACACCGTTGTTGCGCAAGGAACAATTCTGTTACAATATCGAAACCAATTGTACGTAACACATGCAATGAGATCATACGAGCATACTTGGACTGGTTCGTAATTTAACCCACACATTCTCACAACACTAAAACAAGTACAAAAGTTTCTATTCGCGAGCTTCTTCGGTGGCCATTGGGGCGAGATCGACCAGCGGTTGCGTGATGACGGTGGACTGCCTCTCGACCAACCGACTGGATCTGTATTGGCTGAATCAGTCTGTTTGTCTCTTTCAGCGAGAATAGAAAGAGACGAGAAGAAAGTCAAGTTTCAAACCTGGCCGTCGTATTCGTTGAAGATCGCCGAAACGACCGACTATTAGTTCGAATCGAGCCACAAACGGAAGTGCCGCCGCGCACCGAGAAACTTCCACGATTCGCGTAGCCACTCAATCTCATGCCAATGGAGCTCCGCGAAAACTGTAAAAAAAACATTTCTTCGCTTATTTTATTGTTTTTTTTCAAACCCTCGGAAAGCGTCGAACGATGAGGGCGCAGCATTTTCGCCGAAAGTGCTCGGAAGAGAGGCAGAAGAGGATGAAGTTGGTCGTCTTTCCCGTACACACCTGTGTTCCTTCAGTTCTTTTGTCATTCTCAAAGCTTACCAAGCAGTTTGTCAACGAATAAACCGTATAAAAAGTGTCGCCAACATGATTCTCGGCGAGCAATTCAATGATGGCCATAACAGCCGATGGACCTGAAGAACCTCACAACTCATTCGACGCTCACCTTGCGTGAGAGAGACGCAAAGTCCAATAGCAATGACCATTACCGTGATTCGAGCTCGAAGGCGCTAAAACTATTGTAGTACAATTAGCATCTTGAAGCTACCGTTTGGTTGCGAAGTATAGCACCGTTTTGTCTTTGGGTCTCTCGAATCACCAAGTCATTCACGTTCAAAACTCGGATCATTAAGACGTTCAATGAGCAAATCGCTATTATCGGAATGAACACGACCTAAATTCTCATCAAGTTAGTCGCGATTTTCGACTCTGACCAGAAAAGCGTTGAGGAATGTGCAGAACTCTATATAGACGACTCGAATTGGATCCAATGGAATGATGTCGGATCGATTGTATCCTAAACTCGGCCTCTTTTCCAAACTCCTCGAGACCCACCAGCTGGATGGCCCTCCAGGGGCGAGTAGCAGAAGTCGAGCAACTGTGTTCCATTGCAGAAGTACTCCAGCACACAATCCAGCTCAACATGATGATAGGCCGTCAGAATGCCTTGAATGAACCGATTCCACCATAAACTACACTATCCACTGCAAACCTGTAACAACGATGACCATGCCTATGATGGTCCACATCTCACTGCGTCTCCAGTACATCTTCGAGCGAAGCGGTGTGCGTACAACGAGGAATCGCTCAATGCAGACGGCAAAGATCAGCCTAGACAAGTGAGAACTCTGAAGAGACGACAAGAGCCCGGTACCAGAGAGCTGCTGCCGATGCCCAGTTGGCGAGCGCTGCCGTGTGCTGCTTGGTCTTCATGTGAAAGGCTCGAAAGTGTGGATCGAAAGCCAGCGAATCAAAAGCAGCGAGGCTGTGCGGTAGAAGGAAGACGAGGAAAGCCAGATCACAGAAGGCCACCGCCGCCAGCTAAAACCGCTTGCATTACGTTTCAGTATTGGTTTTTTTTACAATGTTCAAGCTCTCTTCAACAAATGTTTCTCATCAAAGTGTCCTTACCAGACATCACCGAACCCCCTTATTGTTGACATTTTTGGCTTTAAACATTTAAAGGGTTCCTGTGAAGGGAACTGCTGTGTCAAAGCGAAAAGTCGAGAGTTTCGAGACGACGAATTTTATGTGCTCGTGACGTTGTTGCCCCTTCGCCTGGCTGGCGCGACCCCTGCGCTGTCCCTCGTTGGCCCTCTTCTCCTTCGTTGTGCACATAAAATGCTGATCCGCGCCGGCAAAAATCATCGCACAAACTTTGATTCGACATCGAACGATCAGGGTGACTTGATAAATTTCGACTTCAAAGACTCTTCTTCAAAAGTCTCGTTTCCAGTTCCTTCAAGGGAGGGAAAGGTGTCAGATTTGCATCCAAAAGTGCTCTTTGAAAGATGACAATTGTCTCTGGAAGATCAAACGTGCAAAATCGAAGGGACGCGAGGATTATGCAAGAACCGTCAGAGGGGGTAAAAATAGCTGTCACATCTTTTGAAGCCCATTTCAAGCAGGACAACTCACGAGATCACTGCATTTGTTGGCCATGGCGTCCGAGGAGAGCACCCACAGGTTGAGGATATTTCCGAAGAGACCGAGCGTGAACTGCACGGGAAAGACGACCTGAGCAAGATATGATCAAATTTATTTACTCTTTTCTTATCGCCTGTACCTGCATGATGAAGACGTCGAGGGGCTTGGTGACGAAGCGCAAGCGAGTCCGTGAGACGCACGGCATCGTCGCCACTGCATCCGGCCCCAAATGCTCTTCCGCAATCAAGATATTCTGAAACTCAATTAGTCTAGGCTTTCCCTCTCTACGCGCTTCCTTTGCTGAGAAAGAAAAGCGAGATAAAACACGAAAGCAAACTCACTTCAATTTTTGCTTCTCAACACACTTCAATACTCTTTGTAAGAGAATAAGTGTAGAAATTGCTGACGCCTCAAAGGTTCCACGGCCTCTCCAGCTTGAAAGATAGTCTAGACAGCAAAAACAACAAAACTGCTCTTCTGAAACCTTGACTTCTCATAATTAAAGCGATCCTAGGAATGAACACGCACGACGAAGAGCGAAGAGTCGAAAGATTTCTCACTTTCCCCTCTGACGACGATCGATGTCGCTTATGGTGATGAAGTACTGTCGAGGGTCGCCTCGACGAGGAGGAGGAGACGAGGAGGACGGAGAAGAGAGGAAGAGAGGAGGCAAGGGAGAACAGGAATCGAGGCTTAGGGCACAGGCGCGTCCCGACGTCGTCCAAAGCCGGGCATTGCTCCCTCCGAGTCAAGATGCCCCCTCGATGCACCCTGGGAGCATCACTTCCTCTCGACGAAATCGTCTTCTTCTCCGATTTCACTCTCTCGTTTGTTCCCGAAGAGTGATGTTTGATATAGACGGTATTTATCTCTGACAATCTTATATCTTTTCAGCTCAAAATGTGACACTTCAAAGAGGGCTAGCGCGCCAAGTTGCAAATCTATCTGGGCCACAATAGAATCTTCTTTCAACTTCTATACTCACAGAGTTTAGGCAAGATCTGCTATCCAACCTAGACGTATCACAAAACACCGTAATAACAAAAGAAGTGAAAATGAACAAGAAAGGAAGCAACTTAGACGGAGATGCTGCCCTCACGGAAGTCGGTCTTGCCGATGAGAACATTGACGAGGAAGGAGTTGCCCTTGCGGTTCTCCTCGAAGGCTCGCTTGAGGATCTCCTCCGTCTGATCCGCGTTCGACGCCTCGATCGTCGCGCCCTTTCCGCCGAGTGCCGTCGCCACCGCGTCATACGGAGTTCTCTGCAAGGATTCCATTTGTTGAATGAATGAAGCTTTGCGATTGGTCTTGATGAACCTTGCAAATTCAAACAAAAAAAGAAAAGAAAGAAGACTTACAGCCAGATCGACAGCGACACTCGAGTTGAACATGGGGATCTGCTCCCTGGCGATCTGCGTCCAGCAAGCGTCATTGCCCACCACGCCCGTCACCTGAAACTCTCTTCATAATCCCTCAGTTCTTCAATCTCTGTTTTCACAAGTTCCCATTTCGACGAACTCGACTTCTCGGAAAAGGTCTAGAGTCCGATCTCTCCACAAGGCACAAAAGGTTTGCCAGGAAGCGGCACTCCCCGACGCGCGTTTGCATGTCTCCACCCGACGCGTGTTTCACAGTTCATTGACTGCACATGTCCATGCTTTCATCCTCCGGCTGAGAGAAACACTTCCTGGTGCAAAAGCCATTTCCACAACGTCGGGGGACGGCCATTTTCTTTCGTCCGACCTGTCCAATGTGCGATCTTCAAGAGAGAGATGATCTTGGAGAAATTATCACATGTGGAACGAGCTAGACCTGCGTTCCCTCAAACATCACAGGCTCTTTGCTCATCGTCCGTCAACTGCCCTTTTGCCGTTTCGGAGAGAGAATCATCTTTCTCCGAAACGTTAGAGACGACAGGACAGACTGTGCCCTCGTCAACGGGCAGCGTGCGTGATAAGGAAGAAAGGGTGCAACCATGCCGTCTTCTACCGCCCACTGCCACACGCTTATTAGTGCCTGCATCCGACGTTTCGGACCCTGCGCTTCTCAGGCTACCCTTTGTCCCATCATTGTTCGAGGAATGTCTAATCAAAATGGAGGACTAGGGTATGGCTTCTGATTTTGACCTTCACTCTCTTTAGCTATGCCCGCAGTGTTGAGCACTCGGGTCGCTTCATTGATTTGCGCAGTGACACCGTCACCTTGCCCTCTGACAAAATGAGACAAGCAATGGCTAACGCCGTCCTCGGCGACGATGTCTACGGCGAGGATCTTACTGTTAATGAATTGGAAGCACGATGCGCCAAGCTCTTCGGGAAAGAAGCAGCGGTCTTCGTCGCCTCCGGTACAATGGGCAACTTTCTCGCCGTCACCTCGCACTGTCAACGTGGAGACGAGATCATCGTCGGACGACAATCCCACATTCATCGCTGGGAACAAGGCAACTATGCTCAATTCGGCAGTGTCTCCGCCACCGTCCTACAGGTTCCCTAGAGCTAACAAAGGAGCAAAATGTCCCAGGTGAACAAGGACGGAACTCTCGACCTCGACGACATTCGCGACGCAATCCGCGAGAAGGACTCCCATATGCCCGTGACAAAACTGATTTGTCTCGAGAACACGCACAACTTCGCTGGTGGCAAGGTTCTAACGCTCGAGTACATGAAGTTTGTTTCCTCTTTCAAGAGAAATGCATGCACTCAATCAGGAAGGTGCGGGCCATCGCCGATGAGCACGGTCTCAAGATCCACATCGACGGCGCTCGGTTCATGAACGCCGTCGTCGCCCTTGGTGTTACTCCCGCCGAACTTGCCGCGCCTGCCGATTCCCTCATGTTGTGTTTCTCAAAGGGACTCGGGGCTCCCGTCGGTTCAATTCTCGTTGGTAAGCACCGCGGCTACCCTCTCTGACTCTGATAACGCTTTCCAGGAACCAAAGACTTCATTGCTACCGCTCGACATCGCCGCAAGGCCATTGGCGGTGGATGGCGACAGGGCGGTGTTCTTGCTGCCGCTTGCCATATCGCCCTCGATGAAGCCGAGATCACCCTCAAGAGGTGCCGAGATCACCCCCTTCATTAACTTAAGAATTTGTCTAAGGGACCACGTCAACGCCAAGAAACTTGCTCATGAGATCAACGCCCGAACACCCGAAGAGCTGAGGAAATCCATCTCAGCTAATGAAGAAGGAGTGACTAACATGGTATTTATCACGTTTGCCGAACCCAAAAATGTGGACGCCTTCGTTAACCATCTACAAACACAAGGAATCCTGGCCTGCCCAATAGATTCAACACGTGTGCGTCTAGTCCCAAACTGGAATGTGAGCGACGAGGACGTCGACAAGGTCCTCGATGCTTACTCTCTTTTTGTTTCCGAAGTCAAGCACTGATCATTCACTTCTTTCCCTCCATAAACGATAAAAACTGCAACTAACCGCCAACTTGTGCCTGGTGAAAGAATCGAATTCCATGATAGAGTAACCACACGAGCCGTCGCCCCACAAGATCACCACTGGTCGATTCGGGAAGACGGTCTAAACATCTTCTTCACTCCATAGCCAGGATACCTTAGCACCAAGAGCGAAGCCACCGGCCACACCGAGGGTTCCGAAGGCACCCGGGTCGAGCCACTGAAGGGGTCCTCGCGGTCGAACGATGTACGCAGCACTGCCCACAAAGTCTCCACCGTCCGCCACAAGAATCGTATCATCGGGAAGAACCTGAAGAAATGTGAAGACGAAAAAACCAAACCTTGTCGAGTTGAGTGAGGAACTTGAGGGGATTGATGAAGCCCTGGGTGGTTGCCTCGAGGGCCTTCTTCGCATTCGACGTCTCCTTTGCATCATCACGCTCTCGAAGCGTGGCGATCCACGACTCCTAACGAAGGCAACTATTCAAAACCTTCAAACGACGAACAAACCTGCTTCTTATAGCCGCTTCGCCTGAGTTCCGCTGCCACTTGCACGAGTGTGGACGCCACATCCGCCTGCACCAAGGCCGTGGCATTCCAGAAGATTTTCTCGTTCTAAAGACTACTTGATTTGATCTGGCACCGCTCTCACCTTTCCAAGCTGACTCTTGTTGCGATTGATGGAAATGATCTTGGCCTTCTTCGGCAGAACTCGACCATACGAAAGACGGAAGTCGCAAATGGTTCCACCGAGAATCACCACGTCCGCTTCCTTCAGGGCTTCCTTGCGATTCTGACGCATTTGGAGCTCGCTCTCCTTACCGAGAAGACCACGCGACATGCCGCCGAGATACGTGGGGATACCGAGAGCCTAAAGAGAATATTTCTATAAACAGAGAAGCTTTTACCTTGACAGTATCGACAAGTTCTTGGGGTGAAACTGGACCGAGAGTGGCCTGACTGCCGAGCAGAAGCAGAGGCGATTTGGCATTCTGAACATGATATTCCATCAAAGAACAAGAGAACCTTTATGATTTCAGCCACGGTGCGAACATCCTCGTACTTGGGTAGCGGGATGTTGACGGGCAGTGGCGACACGTCATCCGAGTTCCAGGCGCCACCGAACTGACGCGAGACATGCGCGAAAAGATAGGCATTCACGGCTTTCTGCAACACCGTCTTTCTCTAGGAACAATGCAAAAATATACCGTCTGAAGTCCCTTGGGATTGGGCACAAAACCGCACTCCTTGATCACCAGGTCGTACGGGTATAGCACATCGACGGGGAACTCGATGAAGACCTAGAGATTGTTCACGATAAAGAAAAGCCAAAGTTACCGGTCCGGGTGTTCCCGACTTCGCCGCTTGAATCGCTTTTCGGACCGTCGGGACAATGTCGCGAAGACGCTCCACACGTGCCGTGTACTTGCAAAGCGGACGGAAAAGCACTAATTGATCGATATCCTAAAAAAGACAATCTATGTCGAGAAAAAAAGCCTCTAGAGTCTACTTTCTCACTTCTTACCATTATGACCAGAACACAAGAAAAACTTGGACTCACCTGAAGAGCACCACGACCTTTGAGGAGGGTGGGAGCGGCACCGCCGATGAGGAGCAGCGGCGACTCGGCCATTTGTGCGTTCTTCACGGCCGTGATCGTGTTCGTCAAGCCGGGTCCGGCCGTGACGGCCGCCACGCCGATCGTCTGGCGAAGACGCGCCACGGCATCCGCTGCGAAGACCGCATTCACCTAAACATCATCGTTTGTTCTCCGCTCAAGATTTTCTGCCATTCTTTAGAAGGTAATCTGCCCCGCAAGCTTACTCAAAGAAGGAAATGCGCGTGACCCGTATTCATGGCCGAAAAGGTGGAAGTCATTTCATGAAACAGCATAGATTCAAAGAAAGTTCGTGCAACGCCTACGTGGCACACTATTGTGTCAATTTGTAGCGGGTTTTGCTTGTCGACAAATTTAGATAGAGAAAGAAACTTGTGGTTCCAAAAGCACTTACTTCATGTCTTGTGTCGATGATTTTGATTCCGAGAGCTTCAGACGCCACGAGGATCGGTGAGATGTGGCCACCACAAAGCACGAAGATCTCCTTCACATCGTGAGCCTGAACAAGAGATGACTCACCGTGTGAAGACTGAAGAAAGAGGCAAACCTTGAGAACGCCGGCGACCAGTTCACCACCGTGACGCTTCGACTTCTCCTCCACCTGGAAACGTTGTTTAAGTTCAATTTCTTAGCGGGCGTTCCACTTTTTGAACGACACCAATATCAATGAGTGGGCCACTTTCTTTTAGATGTGTGTTCGTTCAGTCGCTAGCAGATAAGGCGACAAAACGTCTCTAGTGCTAACCACGAAATCGAGGGCAGCTATTGTAAGGCCGCGCTCGGTTGACCTCAATTTCTGAGTTGTTCTTGCTACTCATAGAAATATCAGTGTTTTGAACCATCGACAGTAAGGCTACAAAGAAAGCAATGCAGCTGCCTTTGGACTAAACTGCTGCGAATCGCAGAACCCGCGGGTCGATTCTCAAGAAACGATGTCAATCTTTTGCAAAACAGTCGCAAAACAGCAAGAGAAATTTGAAAAGGTTACCTGGAAAAGGTTGGAGACGATGTGTTGACGATTGCCGCTGGTGATTGAGGCGAAGATACGTTGAAGTTCGTCAACGGATCGAATGTCGAGCCACTTCCACAGCAACAGCACGACGCCCAACGAGAGGAGCAGCAAAATGAAAACCATCTTGAAACTTCCTGCAAAGAAAAACTTCTATCTGCCTCTCTATAATCTGCATAAGCTTTCGCGGAATTGCTTTCCCACGTCGACATGCAACCAAGTACAGCAACTACATCACGGAAACCGATGGAAAAGGAAGCAAAGACAGAGAACAAGAAGAAAATGTAAGCAAAATCGTTGAGAAGAATTTTCGACTAGAACTCGGCGCGCGCTTTTCCAAGTTTGGCGCGCCGCGCGCCAAAGCTTTGTACGCGTTTTAGCAGCAGAAGTTTTCTTCAATTTAAGCAAGACAACAAGAACGGAGCACGTTTCGACGATTTATACATTTGTTCACGAGGGCTGGTGCCACGCTCGGCGAAGTCCAAGGTGCAAAGGACAAGGGGTGCGGGTCTCAATGTGACGCCCTGACGCGTGCGCCTCCTTCTTCCTGGCTTGAGAGAGAGAGAGAGAGGCCCGATGAGAGAAGGAGAAGGGAGATGGCTGGGGTCGCTGGCGCGAGTATGAAAGGGACTCTCAAGACCTTCTCACCCCGCAGTGAAGTAGCCGGACGGCCTTGAGCCACAAGGGGCCTGTTTACCAGAGAAAAGGAGAAGAATGGCCTGCCTGCCTGTTGACACCTAGGGAAGGACGACTTCAGGGCAGAGCTAACAATAAGCCGTCTCCACTGCGAGAGCGTGCACAGGCCTTATCTTGCGCCTCGACGAACCCCCTGGTGCTGTCTTTGTTTCGGTCTGTGACGGACTCTGAGAGGGCCACCGACAGACAGTCGCGACACATTTTCACTACTGGAAGAGAAAGAGAAAGAGAGAGCGAAGGGAGTTCGTGATCGTGATCGTGCTCAACGTCACAAGAATTGATACTGTGCAGGAAGGTGTGCAGGAAGGTCAACGTCTGGAGGAAAAATTTCATCTTCTATTGAACCATCAATGAGTAGGGGGGCGATTTTCGGCTATATAGATCACCGTAACCCAGAAGAGCTGACAGCACAAGACGGAACAAAGACAGTCTTTCACTACGGCTTAGTGCTGGAAGCAAACTGCTTTGGTGAAACGATTGAGTCTCACGACTTTTGAAGAAAAATATGCTTTAAAGGACCTTGCCGGCCAAAAATATGACTTTGGCTTATCTGATAGAGCTCGTCGGGCCGACAAAGAAAGTCTCT
>JAQIXL010002129.1:0-14208 GCA_034700245.1 Poikilolaimus oxycercus | reverse complement strand
AAAGAAGCAGGGCCTCTCTCCGTGAGGGCTCGATGAAAAAGCTAAGTCCAAAGAAGCAGGGCCTCTCTCCGTGAGGGCTCGATGAAAAAGCTAAGTCCAAAGAAGCAGGGCCTCTCTCCGTGAAGGCTTGATGAAAAAGCTAAGTCCAAAGAAGAAAGGCCTCTCTCCGTGATGCGAGGACTTTCTCCGAAAGCCAGCGGGAGGAAGCGCGCTGGCTAACAACTTACAATTAGCAATTAGCTGTAAGTCATGGCCGCCGAGATGTGTTGCGGAGATAGCTCGAGGCACCCCAGAGTCTGAAATCTCACCCCGCTCCTCAATTCACAGCCGAAGTTTTATTTCAAACACTGGAGAAAAAGACAAATCGGGTGCGTTTTCCACGTCCACAGAAAGATTGTCATGCAACAGGACGCCTTGTTGACATGGCTAATATTTATCTTGTATCTCGCACGAGGTATCGTAAATCGAATGCAGGCTGGCTTGGAATCTTGAGGAGCTTTAGACGTACATCTCTCCTTCAACGTTTCACTTCTAATGCGTTGAACTTTGTCTCATCTGCACAAAAACCTCCGTAAATCCACTTGAAGCATTGCTTACTGTTAGTATGACGCGATGTAGTTATTGCCTACAATTCAAACTGTATCCATTATGATAATGAGAAGGGATTTCTTCAAATCTCGTAGACAAGCTAACCTCCAAGTTGATGTGACTTCCATAAGAGTTGCTACAAATAATCCGATAAAGCAAATCATACCCTCCCGAAATAATACTCATGAAACCTCTGAAATAAAAAAAAGCAGACATCGGCCTCGTGTAGAGCAGAGGTAAACAAGAAACGACCAAGCAGCGCGGACCTTCATGCATTCCACGACGGACTCCTGCTGTGAAGAGAAACCAAGGAGAACCGAGGCGTCGAAAACGACTCCCATTTGAGCTCACAATCAGATGACTAAAGGTGAGCAGGTCTATTGGCCCACAGAGAATATCACAGGGGGTGCAGTCTGGATCGACTGCCTTTGGCTTCAATCAGCGGCAAGGGAACGTTGATCGCGTCTTGCGACCTTTGAAGAGCAATTACTCACCGGCACATTTTCATTGGTGAAGAGTCTTCGGCAACCCTTAGACTGGGCCCCGACCCCCGCCACTCTCCTCTCAAAAAATTGAAACTTTATTCTATTTAACAGGGAAAGCTGTTCACATTGCATCTCTCTTGAAAAGAGAAACGTCTCGGACGAATTGCGCCGAAATTCGAAGGCGTCTGAAAGTCGTTCCGGCTGAGAAGACGGTAATCCACCAACCTCCGACATAGAAACCTTGCCGTCCAATGCCTTGCGCTCTTCCGTTCGCTCTTCATGGCGTGTAGGCATGCTTGGCTTTAGCATCAGCTCTCGCCGCGGCTCTTTCGTCGATAGCGAAGGCATGAACTTTGGGCAATGCCTTTTCCTTGGTAAGATGGTCTAAGCGTGAAAATCCATGACGTTCTCGAGAAGTTTCTGCTTGCTTCGAGAAATTTGCTTGTTTTCTTGTTTTCTGATAGAAAATTCAGAGTTCACTTCGAGAACTTACAACATAGAGGAAGACCTCCGACTATTGTCCATGTCCAAAAGTTAATCCGAATTACGCAGATCATCTTCGCGAAGCTGGCTATGCGCGCCTGAAATGTTACGATTGTTGCCAACAAACAACGAAACGAAACGGATTGCGCGACACACAAAAGACTAAGATTGGGCGACGCGAAAGGGGCAGTGCGCAAACGAGATAAACAACCACGCAGCGAAATGAGAGAGAGAGACGCTCTCCACCCAAATCGACAAGCCCAACTCGGAAACATAAACACGCAAAGGTAGCTGCAAAATGCAAATCCTTGCTCCGTGAGGGCTCGCCGAGAAGCTAAGTCCAAAGATGCAAGGCCTTTCTCCGTGAGGGCTTGCTGTATGGGGGAAAAGGCTAAGTTCGAGGACCAAAGAAGGCTATTCAATTGGTTGCAGTATGGGGAAAGAAGGCTATTCGATGGGTTACAGCATGGGGGTCAAGGTCTAGAAAGGCATAGATGCGTTAGACATGCTTAGACAGGATAGATGTGTTCAGTGGTGCATAGATGTTGATAGAAAGGTTTAGTTACGCGTAGAATGCATAGTGGTGCGCGAAAAAGTTGAAAACGAAAAGAAAAAAGAGTGGCAAAAATTTGGTCACCGGCGGGAGTCGAACCCTCGAGGTCGAACTTCGAGCTTCTACAGTAACCTGCCCAGGCCCTCTGCGCCAAAATGCTAACTTTCTGTGGAAGCATCCGCCGAGGCTAATTCAACTTGTAAAATGTTCAGCGTCGTCGATATAGTCGGGAAAAGTTGACCCCAGGTCTCCAGGGCACAACCACAGAAATCCTGACCTCACTCCCTCAGAAAAGATGCGCTTTATGTCTCCGAAAGGGAGATTAACTCCTTTGTGCAGACGTGTCCACAGGACGGGAACGGACTCTAGTCCAGGAAGTTCAAAAGTCCAAAATTCCTTTATCATCCTCCGTACAAGATCTTCAACTGTCTTCAACTACGAAGAACCATCTATGTATTGCAACAATTCAGTCAACAAGAATTTCCTAATGTGAAGTGGCAGCTTGATGATGGGCTTGTTTCGTCGCAAACTCTGCGTAGTCAATCCTTCCGTCGTTGTTGAGATCCATGTCACTGAAAATCTCTGGTATTGTAAACATCCCCCGATTTTTAGGATCATTGTTTTGTAACTCACGCCCAACGTGGCGTTAGTGCAACCAAAACGCCCGTCAAGCATTCATTTCATTCCTGCAACAGCCAAGCACCATGCATAGAAAAGCAAGACAGAGATCTTGAAGTAATTATGTGCCCTGCTTGGCCCGATATTCGGCGAAAGAGATCAAGCCGTCGTTGTCGAGGTCTGTGTCCCTGAAAGTTCAAAGCCATGCAAGAGAGTTGAAAGTGAAGAAAAGCTTCCCAAAGAGAAAGAAAGGAGAGAAGAAAAGACCAACTTGAGAACGGAGTCAATAAGATGGATCAACTGCTCCTCATCCGGCGAGTCGAGCACCGGTCCCTGGCTCTCGTCGTGATTGTGTGTGATCGCTTTGAGGATCTCGATTCCGTCAATCACTTTGTCCTGCAAGCAAGAACTTCAGTTACTGTTACCGTAACCCTTGTTAAGGACAGAGAAGTGCTCACATTATTGGTGTCGTGCATGAAGAAGTAGTGGAACTTCTGCTGCTCCTCCGTCATCTGATCAATCTCGATCCTGTCGTTGAGATGCAGCTTGAGATGCCTGAAAGTTTGCCGTTTCAAGATTTGCATAACAAAAACTAGCAACAACACAGCTTTAGTTCAGAGGAAGCACCGGCGTATTTGAATCCCAACTCAAGCTCATAGTGGACGTCGCTCGCGCTCAAGGATGCTCGTCTTCGGTAAGCTCTCCTCTCTCCTCTCCTCCTCCTCCTCTGCCAATGGTAAGCTCTCACTCCCAGCTCTAATATCTCTGCAGCTAAACCCCTAAACGGGCCTTTTTAGGATACTTCGGTCGAGGCTGCGCCTTCGTGCTGCTCCTGCTCCTCGTCGTGAGCGTCGTTGTCGAGGCCGAGGAGGACTCCCCGATCACTGAGGCCCCCGAGAAAACCACCAAAGATGAGGCGCCCCAGTGGGCCAAGGATCTCGATGGCGACTATGTGAGGACGGGCAACCCGACTGGAATTCGCTTCAGGCGGGCATCATCTACATGTCGTTGCTCGCCGTGCTGCAGCTCGTGCTGCTCATCGTCAACCTCATCGTGTTGAACGTGCTGCGCACCGTCGCCCTGCCCGAGCTCCTCGAGGCCAAGAAGCGATGCTTCGAGCTCATGGACCATGTCTGCCCTTGAAGAGGAAGAAGAAGGAAGAACGCAGGTGTTGGTGGCGTCGCTGCCGCCGGGCCTTGTCCCGATCATCGGCACGCCGGTGCCGGGCGACGACGACAAGGGCGCCCCCGTGCCGACCCCGCGCAAGATGGCGACGAAGACCGGCGAGGGCAAGTCGGCCGCCGGCGGCACCTCCGGCAAATAGAAGCCCGACGCCCCCTCCGAGACCCTCAATTCCTCCAATCTATCCCTGCACACGAAAAAAGCCTTCTATGTGTTGTTACCGTGGGCAAAAGATGAAAGAGCAAGAAAAAGCAAGAAGACTCACTCTTCATCGTGCACTTCGACGGCCTCTCCGAATTTGTGTTGTGGACGAGCGGGTGGCTGCTGGGGAACCGGCGGTTGTTGCTGTTGGGCATTTGGCTGAGGCAGGCCCGGGTGTTGTTGAGCTTGGCTTCGGTTCAGAGAAAAGAAAAAACAAACCTGCACAAAGAGTTATGAAAGCAGCGAGGACAAGAAAGGTTGAGGGGTTCCGCCGCATCGTCTCGTGGAAGGGGAGCCCGGAGAAGGGGAAAGAGAAGAAGCCACGTAATGATAAGGCACGGTGTGGGGTCCGACGAGCCCGGCGGCGGCGACGGCCGTCTGTACAAATACAGGCACGACGCGTGGTGCATCATCCTCTGACTGACATCGATTCCTCGAAAGTGAATGACACTTCTGGAACTCTTTCCTATTGAAGTACTTTCTTGGCTGCAGGGCGCACTTTGAAGCATCTTTACTGTCAAAGCTTTTGAAATTCTCAATTTCAAAAGAAATACTTTACCGAAACTGCAACAATGTGAACGATTTGGCCTTGTCTTTGAGAAGAAATTTCCTTGTGAGTTGCTGTTTCATGACCGCTTGAAAGGAGAAAATCCATTTGGGAGTGTTACTCCCCACTCACTCGCGTTGGTAGATCAAAATTGTGAAATGCGCCTCTCTTGTCACGTTTGGCGCGCACTCGGTGCGCGCTCACTGCCCGTTTCATGCTTCGAGAATTTTCTCCACTCCTCGCTGATGGCGGTCTTATCGTCGGCACTTTGGCGGCCTGTTCTTGAATGTTCGTTGTGTTTTCTCCTTTGCGGGCTGAAGTTTGTTTCCTTTTTGATGTTTTCCTCGTGTTTACTCTTCAGATACGCCTTTTTCAGCCTCCAAACGAGTCCATTGTTGCCCGCTTTCCTTTGAATTATTTGAATTCCTTGACGGCGCGAAAGTTTCGAAACGCGATGTTATCGTAAAGTTCTCGAGTCTAGTTTCGTGTGGTTTCAGAGCGAGTGTTCCTTCGAAGCGCACTTTTGACAAGCTTGAAAGATGGCCGAAACTTCGGACGTAGTCGATCTTACTCCCGTCGGCAAGGTGAGCTCCGATCTGCGCTCTTCTTCCTTTGGGAACGTTGGATTCATGTAGTTGCGATCGTTTTCTGTGCGCGAATCCGGATTTCCGGCCTTGTCGCAAGGGTCATCTGTCTGCTAATGCGAGAAATATTGAGTTCTCTTCTGATTGTGCCCAGGTTGCTAGGGGAAATGACCATGTGAGAAGTCATAAGCCAATATGTGAATGAAAACTCGAAACATGAATGAACAAGCTTGTTTGCAGGACAACGGAGGAGTGCTCAAGAAGGTCACGGTTGTCGGTCAGGAGGCGACGGGCTTCCCGCGCACCGGCGACACCGTCTTTGTCCACTACACTGGCACCCTCGAAGACGGCACGGAATTCGACTCGTCGCGTAACAAGGGCGAGCCCTTCAGCTTCACTCTCGGACGTGAGCAGGTGCGTTTCGGTCTTTTAGCTTCTTCATAATGATGAGGTTGTATTGATGCGATGCTTATGTTGTTTTTCAGGTCATCAAAGGATGGGACATTGGCGTGGCGTCGATGAAGAAGGGCGAGCGTGCCATCTTCACCCTCCGATCGGACTTCGCCTACGGCGACGCGGGCAGTCCGCCGAAGATTCCCGGTGGCGCTACCCTCACCTTCGACGTTGAGCTCATCAAGTTGGATCATATTTTCGAAGCAAAGACTGCGCTTCAGGTGGCACGGTGAGGACATCTCGCCAGAGCGAGATGGCACCATCATCCGCAGCGTGATCGCCGTGGGAGAGAAGAAGCACGAGAACCCCGCAGAGTACTCCAAGGTTAAGGGTGAGTTTCAGAGCGTTTGGGTTAAAACGTCCTAATTTGCGTTATTGCCGCGTTCTTGGTGTTCGTTTTCATTTACAATGAGAAAGCTTTCAGTCCACGCCGTTGGTGCCGATACCGATGGTCGCGTCTTCTTCGACAAGGACGTGGAGTTTGAGCTGGGCGAGGGCAGCGAGCACGGCCTTCCGGAGGGTGTCGACCGAGCTCTTCGACGCTTCACGCGTGGCGAGAAGTCGACCATCACACTGTCGGGCACTCGCTATGGCTACGGGGCTAATCCGCCCGCCGAGTACGGCCTCAAGCCCTACGCCACCATCAACTTCACGCTTTTCCTCAAAGAATTTGGCCGAGTTTGTGAATCTTTTCAAGTGAAATGTTGTCGTTTCAGACGAAGGCTTCGTGGGAGATGAGTGGCGAGGAGAAGTTGGAGGCGGCGAAGGCGCAGAAGGAGCGCGGCACGCACTTCTTCCAGGCCGGCAAGCTGCGACTCGCCCTCGAGAAGTACAAGCGCATCGAGGAGATCCTCGAGTTCGAGAAGACGCTCGAAGGCGATCAGAAGACTGAGCGCGAGCAGCTTCTTCTCAGTGGACGTCTCAACTGCGCCCTCGTGCACTCGAAGCTCGGCAACACGGGCGAAGCGATCAAGTCCTGCGACAAGGCCCTCGAGGTCCAGCCCAACAACGTCAAGGCCCTCTACAGGTATTTTCAGATGAGATTCAAAATGTTGCTATTGCCTTGAATTGCCTCGAAAACGATTCATTGATGATGAGTGGAATCGGCAAATTAAATGCACAAGCGTTGCAGGAAAGCTGCTGCTCTCGAGGAGCAGAACGAGTTGGAGCAGGCTCGGATCATCTACGAGAAGGTCGTCGAGCTCGAACCAGGAAACAAGGTCAGCTTCTTCAATCTTTTTGTGAACTCGAAGTTTCAGGCCGCCGCCCAGCAGATTCTCGTCTGCAAGAAGAAGGCCGCTGATATCCTCGCCAAGGAGAAGGCCAAGTACCGTGGAATGTTCGCGAAGCTGGCCAAGCTCGACACGGAGCCGCCGAAGAAGGAAGAGACGGACGAGTCGATGGAGTCGCTCGACGAGCCGCAGCCCACCACCTCGGGCATCACGGCCGATGCCTAAGTCTCTCTACTTTACTCTCCTCCCTCAAGTCCCAGTCATGTGACCCTTGGTTCTTCTTCATGAAAGCTCTCATTCTTTTCATCTGAAATTCTCTTCCGCCCGCACTTACGATCCCCTTCTCCACTCCCTCAACGCACGTGTGTTAGAGTTTTAAATTATTCGCTTGATTCGCCCGTTATTTGTGTTTCTCGTTCTCCCCGCATGGTGATCGAAAAGAGTTGATTGTTGTCCCCGTTCGGCACCCCGATTTTGATTGTGTGACTTCTGGCCGTGGCCTCCTCCTCGGCTAGACTATCGAGTATTTTCGTCCAGTCGGCCCCTGGTTTTACAAGTCAATGGTAAATAAATGTGATCTCGTCTTCATTGACACGAAGAGGAAAGCAAAAGGTGATAGTCGAGTGAGTTTCTAGGAGAAGAGTTTGTGAGAGACAACTGGGTCCAATTAGTGCGTAGTTGGGGATGTCGAGATTGCTGTTTCATGTCTGCTGATTGAGTGATGCCATTCACTGTAAACAATTGTGCAATCGGACGTGTTCGAAGATTGAATGTGTTTCAGAATCTGGGCTCTTTCAAAAAAATCTAGACGTCTTTATTGCTCGAAAGGAATTTCACGAAGAGATTCGGGCGAGCCACCGGTGTTGTCGACTTTCTGAGATCTAAGCAACGAGTTCCAGAATAAAACAGATCAAGTCAAGAAGAAGACAAACAATGAGCGACCGATGATGGAGCTAGAGGAACCCTTTACAGGTAAATGATATTGCTGGTTGGGAAACCGTCGATGGAACATCCAAAAAACATGACAAGTGACAATGAAACTATTATAGAAGGTCTTTGAAACAAATGCAATGACGCCTCAGATGCTCTCAAGTACTGAAGAGAAGCAGAAGAAGAAGAAATGCAGGACTAACAGGCTGCACCGGCTGTGCGCAGCGGACAAACGAAGTGACCCGTCTCGAGGAGGACCGACAGAATGCAGAAGCCGGCATAGCCGACGATCATCAGAAGACCTGAAATTGAGGAAACTTCGTCGACTCCTACGACAACGTATTATGATTTCTGGCGATGATTTTCTTTTGAGACTACACAGAAACTCATTGTTTGAATTCGTTTGAAGGAACTGAACTGTGTTTTCTTTGTCCGAATGCAACTGTCATTGCCGTCTGGAATTGCATTCAATGAATTAGAAAAGGTGAAACGGCGAACCGAAGCATTTGTCCATTCGCCACTTGGAGGCAGCGATGGTGACAACGAGAAGGATGAGCATGAGGAAGAGGGTGCCCACCGAGCAGATCAACCCTCGAGAGATCACCGGCACGGGCTCGCCCGTGCCTCGGAAGAAGCCCACGATGAAGTGGAGGAGCCAAGGGACGGGCAATCTGAAATTTGCTTTGAGTTTCTTCATCGATGATCGGTGGCGCTGCACCTCTAAAATATAAAGAGAACTTGAAACATCAAAATCAGTAAGAACGTTTCAAGTTGGCTTTTGCACGGTGGCTTAATTAGAAGCTCCAATGAACTTTAAACAAACTAGGCCACCTGAAACTGACAAGTTCAGAACTTATTTTACCCGACACAAATGTCGAAGAGATTTGACCCGATCGACGAAGACACTGCCATATCGCCGAGACCTTTTCTCGCCACGATCACACTGAAAGTTGTTCGAGAAGGAGTTTCAAGACCTTGTAATGAGATCTGGGATACTGGTGCCAGCAGCCAAGATCGTCAAACCCATGATCTGAAACGTAATCGGGACGAGATGAGCGAACCTCAGTGGGGATGCCCAGCGTCTCGCCGATGGTATTCGCCCACCAGACCATGAGATAGGAGAAGAAGGCGATCCAGATGATCGAGCCACAGAATGTGATCACGAAGAGCTTTCGACGACTCTGAAAGCACATTGAAATGCTCTGCAGGTCGAACGTATATTGTCATTTTGGTATTGAGTAGAATTTTGAAGCCTTGTTGAAACCGCGTTATTTGTTTCACCACAGAGTGGCCAATAAAGTATCGAGTAGCTCAATATCGGGCATGTGGAAAGAAACTTTCTCAAGCGTTTGCCAACGGTTTCAGAAGCAATTCTTTCGGCGGACAATTTGACTGTGCTGGTTTTTTTTTCAGACCCATCATTTTCTTGAGGAAATAAACGAACCGGAACTCTCATATCGGGCAAGGTGAGATAGAGCGGGAGCATGATGGGGATGAGCAGCACGTAGACGATTCTCTTGTGCATCGTCGCCGGCCACGACAAGTCCATTGGCCGCTGTGCCCCGTCGGCCGAAGAGTTCGAGATCGCCTGCAGGGGAAGGTCTTGGGTTGATCGACCTCTCACATCTTCTGCTGGTCCCGGTGGCTCCAATTTCTTGCCGTTCGCTTGTGGAAGAGCGCCGTGACCGTTCTCGATGTGATTCGAGTTGTTCTGAAATTTTGAAAGTACAATCTCCACGTCACACTACTGTTTTGCAAGACGGAACTTGATTAGCCTCGGTTGAAACCGAGAACTCACTTCAACAGGAGTGATCCCATTGGACTTGTTCGAGTTGTTGGCCACGGCTCCGCTCACAGTGGCGATTGCTCTCGCAGCCTCTGGAATACGATGAAATTGTAAAATTCGCTGAGGGAGCACTTGGATTAGGGCCGCCGGCGACATTGAGATGCTCGCCCGCCGGCTTCACCATGATCACATTGGCCGGTGCGTTCGGATGAGGAGTGGCAGCGGCAGGAGTGTCCGCGGTCTCGGCTGAAAGATCGTTTCTTTTCTTGGCGAAGCATCTCGAACTGTATATTAGCTAAAGAGAGATTAGCTGCTTATTAGGAACCTCTGAAACATGCCATTTGAATTACTTTTGAGAAACGAGACTCGGGGACCCAGCTAGCTCCAAACCATCACAGACTTCAACAAGCTTTTGAAACCGTGAAATGCCTTTGCAGGTTACAGAGAATGTTCCCAACCTCCTTCCTGTTCCTCTTCGAAGGCCATGTGCACGATGCCGTTTCGAAATGCGGAGCCGGAATGAATCAACGGGATCGATCTGCAAGAAGGGAAGGCAAAGTGCAAGGCATCCAAGTAGACACACTTTCGATGCTCGAGGCGATAATCGGGAGGGCAATCGAGTGAACTGTGCTTGGATATCGAGCCTCTGTTGGACGTCTGCTGCAAGAGTTGGTTTGTCTTTGAACGGGGGGATCTTGAAGAAGACGAGAAGGAAGAAAATGTTGTAAGAAGAAGCCAAAGAAAGGACGAACAGTCGGTACCCGGCTGCCGGGAGTCTGTGTGATTCTCGGCAAGTTGAAGAGCCGAGACTTGACAGCCATCTCGAGTTCCTCATTGTACTTCATGAAGAGACCGTAAAGGATGTAGAGAAGGAACATTGTCAGCGCCTGTTGTTTATCAGTTGTTGACTGGCAAACAAAGAAGTAAGCAACCTCGTGCCATTCGATTTTCTCGTCCGTGAAGAAGATGAGAAGGAAGAGGAGACCGACGATGTAGAAGGACATGTCCCTGAAAGGAAAGTTGAACGAGTGGGAGCCGCTGAAGAAAACGACAGATTGGGAAGCTTGTCGGGTTGACTTTTGTGTAAAAAATGAAACTGACAAGTGAGAAGTGAGAAGTTGTGAGAAGTGCTTTTGCTTCCACCTTCCTACTCACGAAAATTGTTAATAATGGGCGGTTTACGGTATTTACTAAGCAGAAGATCTGCTGAAGCATAGATGTTGCTCGTGAAACCGATGACTCACAAAACAGCTCACAAAACACTCAAACGCCAAATTGAATTGGGTACTTTCAGAGAGTGCAAAGGCAGATTTCAGAGCTCCCGTCTTCACTCAAGTGCGTGCCATCCTCCCCCGCTGCTTCGAGGGCCTCCTTACGTCAGCAAAGATCGCCTGAGCAAAATTCGCGCGTTCCCGTCGCAGTATCGCCGAGAAGAAGGTGAAAAATCGCATCCGCATCCCCAGACGAGTCATACGTAATTTTCGCCGCAGGCGCAGACGGCGAACGCGAGGTGGCTCGGAAATGTCTCCCTGACCACCCAGACGACTTTTCTCGGGCTCAGACTTTCTCGAATGAGTTTCAGAATTCACCTGAATAGCGGCCACCAAGTGAGATGCAGAACTTCTCTGGAGAAAAGAGTGCAAAAAGCCAGGACACAGAGGATGTTGAAGGTGGCTGAGCCTGAAAAAGGGAGAGCTGAGTTTCAGGATGGGACAAACCGACGATGGTCCCAATGCCGACATTGTTTTGAGTGATGAAGACGCCGAAGACGGAAGTGAAGAATTCGGGAGCGGAACCGCCAGCTGCCATGAAAGTGGCTCCGGCCACGTCATCGCTGATCTCGAGCTAAAAGAGATGGAAGAAGATTGGAGAACGGACCACTTCAGTGAGAACAGTTAGGGCGGGCACGAAGAATTCGTCGCAGACGACGGCCAACGCCACGAACATGTAGATGAGACCTGAAACGACCCGTTCCTTTCGGGTAACAATTGCAAAATATGATCATCCCAGTTACATTTGTTCTGAAACCGAAGTTTGAAACTGCTCATCGCTGCAATGCCACCGTGAAATTGTAAATGCCCAGAAGACACCCAGAATAGGACTTTCATGAAACAAAGTTTGTTTGACTCTGCTTTACATTGTTGGAAAGAAATCTGCCTACGAATCAACTAAAGCCATTTCGAAATCATTCACGCCCTCAACGAAACCTCAATTCACCTGCCACGTGCAAGAGAATGGCGCCTCTTCGCCGTTCATCCAACGTGAAGAGATCAGGCGGGAATTGATCCGAAGAGCTTCCATTGCCCGGATCTGGAATCTCTGTTCCCCTTCCACTGTGAAGGAGTCTCGATGTACCTGCAATCTTGCACTGCGACTCGGGGCTCTCGTCATCGTAGAGTGGCGGCATGGCCGAGGTGGGCGTCGTCGGTGATGTGGAGAAGGAGGAAGAAGGAGGAAGTGCCGTCGGGCTAAAACATTCATTCCCTCCAACATAATTCTTGATTTCCGGCGAGAGAAGATTCTCTTCAGTTACCTGTCAATGATTTCCTCGTAGTCTTCGAGGGAGAGAAGACGACGCATCCGAAGAATATGAGCGAGGTGTCTTGGCTCTCTTCCTGCCTTTTTTGTTTTTGATTTGACAGAAGGTTCAGGAGGCAGTTCGTCGAGACCGCCGAGAAGCTCGACCACCGCGTCTTCCAGGGGCTTTCGGGAAGGACTAAAGGCTTTAGTGAGATGAAGAGGAGGGAACCTGGTGGGGACTCGTGGCTTGACAGCATGGGAGATGGCTGCGGAGTAGGCGAGGATAATGCAGAAGAAGAGACCGATGAGGCATGGAACGACCCGGAGCTGAAAGTGAATTATTGTGAGTGGTCTTCTGAGAACATTGTGCAAAAAGGTCCCCCAATGACTTTACATTGCTAGTGAAACAGAGAGTTGAAACGGCAATAAGAATTGACTACCAACTTGAACACTATCGGCAACAGTTTCTAACTGGATTTTCTTGACAGTTGAAACTGAGAAACAACTCTACAAAGTGCACCACACTTTTCCTCCCGACGACCCGCGATCATTATGTGGTAAATATCTTTGTCATTATGTGACAATCGTGAAACCACTCAGACCTGAATTCGTCGTCGGAACTTCTGATACTCAGCGGCTTGCATGGCCGCGGAGCCGAGGACCGCCAGGCCGGCACTCATTCCGAGATTCTCGAGCGAGGCTTCTTCTTCTTCCTTCTCTGCCCTCTGCCACTTGCCCCACTCAGACTTTGAAGGCAGACTCCGGCGTCGGTGCTAGTGCTCCGATGGTAGACATTTCCGAGAAAAAACGGCAGGCCGCTGCAAACAAGACCGAATTGATGGTTAGTGGAAAGAATGCTGAAATCTGAAGATGTACCGCCGAAAACAGTGGGAATTCGCAATTTTAGCAAGATTGAAACCTATGAGTGTAGGATTGCTGCTATTTCACGATCAATGTCGCGGTTGCATCTGAGCCTTTGAACCAATCGTGAAACATCGCGAAAAAGAAGAAGGAAACAAAGCAATTCTCAAAGAGGAAGAAAAGTTGGAAGAAGGTGGATTTCGAAGTGAGTGAAATGAGACTTCTCCCCCTCTCTCTCTACTCGGACACGGCAAGGTGAGAGTGTGGATGCCTCTCGCACTCAATATTTCATCCGAGGAGGGCCTCCCATCTCAGAGGGGGTCCAGGCGGGCCTCTTCCCCTCATGGCCATCAGAGTCTCTTCTCGCCCTCTCACCACCTCTCTTCAACTATCATTTGCATCCGGGCAGCGGGCACAGACACGCGAAGAGCGCCAAGAGAGACACGGCTAGTGAGCCAAGACACCTGAAGAGTGCCAGAGACAGGAGGAGGAAAAACAGCCCGAGGCCCAGGAGGACCGGAAGTGGCTGGAGGCTCCAAACATCGTTGAAGGCTGGAGACTTTTCGTGGAATTTGGGGCTTCTTCTGATGAGAAGAGGTTTGATTCGAATTTGCGCGAGGAAATGGGCGAAAGAAGCGATGGTGAGGGTGGAGGGTGGGATTCGTAGAAGGAGAGGAGGCTAGAGAGAGCGCGTTTTGTATGAAGAAGAGCAAGCAGTGGAACTGATGTTTCATCGTGATGACGAAAGATCAGATAGAGCTAATCGGGTGTTATGTTGAAGTAGGAAAGTCGGGAGATCTTGAAATCACGGTGTCGAACGACTCCCGCCCCGCTCCCAACCTTGCACCGCCTTAAGCACAATTCTTTATCTTTGAGCTACCGTAATTTATTCGTGCACATTTTTCGGCTTCAGTCCGACGTTCCTTTTTGCGGCCTTTAGCGCCGAATTGGTTTCCCTTTTTAATCAGTCTGCGAGTAGACGCGCTATTTGGCGGTCGCTCTGAGCAGTCCGCTCTTCCCCGTTCCCATTTCTTTCGTTGTTTGTTCGTTATTATCGTGAGATAAACGTGTGGTAACAGAACCAAGTCCCTTGAACACAGAAGAACGTGGGTTGGGTTGCAAAGGATTGAGAGAGCTCGGGCCATTTCATACCACTAGGCTTCTCACTTGGGGGCTAGCCTCTCT
>JAQIXL010002128.1:0-14213 GCA_034700245.1 Poikilolaimus oxycercus | reverse complement strand
GTCTCACCGGAAGCGTCGCCCCGCCGTCTCTTCCCAATTCCGACGGCACCCCGGCTCGTCAACGCAGCAACACGGTAACTTCTCATTTCACTTTCATTTCCGCCATGGCGCCGTTTCACATTGCAAGTAACAATTCTGCCTTGTCACGCATCCAATGACGAGTTGAACCTCTCGGGAAACTTGAAGGCACGCGTCCCTTTCGATGACTATTAGGGCAACTCTCAGCCATGAATGTTTCACGTCCTTTAAAATGCAAATTCTTCGTTTCTGGGAGCTGCTAGAGAAGCGCTTTCCCTAGCCACTTGTCTTTAAAGTAGAGTGAAGTCACAGCGAGAACTTCCTTCTTGGACTTTTTTCATCTAAATTTAGCTCTACTCTCTCTCTCTCTCTCTCTCTCTCTCTCTCTCTCTCTTTGAGGTTGAGTGCGTGTTGTTGTTACTAGGTGTTGAAGAAGGAGAAGAGAGTGCCGAATTGAGGCAATATCCTGCTTCGTCTTGCTAGCCTCACAGAAAGTAGACGCCCTGTCCTTTGGCCTAGGAAAACAAGCCGCGAAGAAAAAATCAAGTTTACTTTCTCTCGGGCTGCTGACGTCGCCTTCGTAATATGAGAGGGCGAGATGCGCAATTTGGTTTCCCGACGCTTTTTTTCTCTCGGCGGAACATGACCACAAGAGACTCGAGAGGCGCTCGAGACGAGACTTCCTCTGCCTCTCGCTTCCCTCTGCGTAAGCACTCAAAAAGGCGCGTGCTATGACAAAGCAAGGCGCGTCAGAGAAGTACAGATGTTATGAAGGGAAGACGAATATCCCTTGATAAAAATGCGCCAAGTTCGTGCACTGTCACTGTTTTTGCGAGAGAGGCTATTCCCACTTTGTGAAACAGCAAAGCGCTATTACGCACATTTTCTTACAGATTTAGCAGCGGCACTAGCACTCACAACGCGATCAGAGGCCAATCTGCTAGCCATAACTCTAGAAGCACGCCTTGGCTAGACTACTTTGAGGTGCACTTTCTCGTTGGCTTTCACCGAAAAATGTTTATAGCCAGACTGCCGTGAATAAATGACTCGAAAAGACCAAAAAGGCTCGCAGCTGGAATTCTATATCATTCCTATTGAATTATTCACTTGTGTTGGTGGGGGATCAAAATTTTGGGCATGCGTGAATTCTTTATGTGAAGTCATAGAAGCACCCGACTCGTGTTATTGACCTTGAAGGGGCTTCTCGGACCTTGCGTCTCTCACAAGTTCAACAAACTCGATGTGCCTCTCTTGAAAACCTTTGTGTAGACAGAAAGGCTTCAAATTCAATTTAGGCTTTGAGTGAGGACAGATTACTCGGCTATTCAACGTGCCTTCAAAGGGACGAGTGGCCAGAAAAAGCGACATGCGCGCAGAGAATGATGTGAGACACTCAGCTGGCGATAAATGAGCCTATCGGTCAGCAAAACGCTCGTTTGCAGCTTGATGTTGGTTAGTAGAGAAAGTGGTGCAAGGGCATGCATGGGACAAATTGTTCTTCCTGAAGGGTCAAAGTGCAACTTGCAGATCAACCTTCTCTCACCACAGCCGGGAGCTGATCGTCGTCGAAGTCGATCGCTCTGCTCGCAGCAAATCCAACAGGACACTACGGTATCTTCTTCTTTTCACGAAAAATCAAAGAAAGCAGAGTGACGTACAAAGATCCCTCTGTTGCAAAGAAAGAGTGCTCAAATTCGATCTTCTTTCCCTTCCTCCTAGTGCATCTGCAGCGGGCGAGTCCGCCCACTAGGATCCAGGATACCCTATTTGTGGACCATGGAGATGCACTATTAGTGGCGCTTCTTCTGGTTCAATTCTCTAGAGAAAAGCACGTACGCAGCACCTAAATAGTGAGAGGAGCAATGCGGTTTCGAGTGGCCAAATTAATGACCAAGAAATATGGACCGCGATTTAGTGCCGCGTTCATTTTCAATAGCGAGACTCGAAAATGTCTGTAATGCTTCGCTCTTTTGAGTTCATGAGTTTGCGGTTTCGAACAACACACTTGAATTTCTAAACCGAAGTGTGACAGTAGTGGCTTGATTTTCAGTTCAACTTCCTTTTCGCGCCGATTTCTTCCACAACTGACCTTCCCAAGCAAACTAGCCCCATTAGTCTCTCATAAGGGAAATGTCTTCAGGCAATCTCGACCAAAGACGGAAAGGACGACGCCAGTCCGCGCAAAGGCTCCAACGGCATGGTTCAGTCCTTGACCCGCCTCCGCATCCAGCAGTCCTTCAAAGCTGCCCGGTATTTCCTTCTTCGAATTTTCAAACCTTCTTTCCAGACCAACCATCGGCGACTCGATTCTTCGAAAGGCGGCCTCTTCTCGCTCGGATGTCCGTCAGTTCCTGGCTCGCCTGCCGGAAGAAACGATGAACGACCTTTGTCGAGACATGTATCAACTGCTCTCTATTGCTGTAGAAAGCATCGAACGCTCGGATAAGGTAACGAAGTGACTTAACCTGATCAAAAGCTTCAGGTTCTGTCGGCAGCGAGTCGGTTTGGAGAGAATTTCGCCCTCCTCGTCAACTACGGCTTTCGACCGGAGTTCTTCTCAGGACTCGCCGATGCTGCGATAGCTGAATGTGTCCGTCTTGATGGTGGAACTCACAAACGCTGCGAGACTCTGCTTGCTTGGAGTCAGTTGGTGAGAATTTTTTACCGATGAAGTAGCGGGTTCACTGATGACTTATTTCTGGGCTTGAAAAGTCCTGTCATTATTCGGTCGGTACGGGGTGTAGTCCTTCTAACTTCAGATTTTCAGGTCTCCGCTATCTTCACGTCTGTCCGGGATGGCTACTACTCGAGGGTCCGATTTCAACGTCGTGCATCCCTTCCACAAAACCGCATCACGCGACAAATCAGCGTCGACTTTGGAAATTCCAAATCTGTGGACGAAGAGGAGGAAGAGTGAAGCTCTCTTCGTGTAAATAGTTATAATTAGTCTCTTTGAGTAAGTCTTAGTGATTGGCAAGCCTGGTTGGTTCCTCTGGGGAGTCCCTTTCGATTGGTTCTTTGTTTTTCACAAGTCAAAACGGTGTTCCGCATCCATATTCCGTGTTTATTGTACACTTCTTCTTCTTCATTCCATTGCAGACAAATCCGACAAAATCTTTCATTCACCTCTAATCCCATGAGCTCTCTTTGACTCGTCGCACTTCTCTAAAGGCGTGTACTGCGTACATGAAAAAGTCATAAGCTATGCAACCTGATCGTGCGCACTACTGATGTAATGACGAGAAGTGTGTTGTGAATTTATTCAGGCGTTTTGAAACTGTCAAGCCACATAGTGATTCTAAATTTTCATCGTCAAGAACATAGAACATCAACGTCTTTAACGAGATCTGCCGAATAATGTGCGTGAAATCGTGACCAAAGGAAGAAATACCGGCGTTTTGTGAACCATAGAGATTCGAACATCAACTCAGTTCTAAGTGTTCAAACAGTGTGCGTGCTCGAACATTTCTCAGAAGTATTGCAGACGATCACTAAGTCATTCTTCTTCATACTCGGCTTCCTCTTCTTCGACTTCCTCTTGTGGCTCGTAATCGTCGACAGACTTCGAGTTGCCATAGTTGACGCTCTTCTGACGTTCCAGACGATTGTGCGGCAAAGAGGCGCGGCGTTGAAAGCGAATTCGAGAATAGTAACCGTCTCGCACCGAAGAGAAGATCGTCGTCACCTGCAAAGTAGTGACTGGTGAAACAGCCAGCAAAGAAACTCATCGACTAATATGTTTCGCATGTTGCTTGCGCGAAAGATGGGGAGAATAAAAATAACTGAATAACGATGAATCCGTGGCTAAAGTTGCATGACTGGAACAGCCGAATCAAAGCTCGTTTCTTACAAAAAAAAACACCTCAAATTAACAAAAGGTTGCCATTTGTGTGCATTCATATACTGTCTCAACTTCACATTGATACAAAATTGATGTGCTCTTAAAGTAAAAAGATTGAAACCGCCGTACGCAAGAATGTTTCATGAGTCCGCATCAGACTCACCAGTTGACTCCAGGCGATGAGGGTGTCGCATCGTTTGTGAGTTCCTCCATCGAGTCGGCCACATTCGGCAATCGCCGCGTCGGCCAGCGCCGAGAAGAACTCGGGACGAAAGCCAGCATTTACCAAGTCGGCAAAACTTTCACCGAGGTTTTCAGCCGTTGCGATCATCTGGATTCTTTTTGTTTAGGAGTTCATGAAACGTACTTTCTCTGACTTTTCGACGCTTTCCACTGCCACGGAGAGAAGGACGAAGATGTCTTGGCTCAATTCGACTATCGTTTCCTCAGGGAGATGACTGAGGAATAGGCGGACATCGGAGCGAGCCGCGCCCGCTCGACGAAGAATCGCCTCACCGATTGTCGGCCTGGAATATTGCAGGCTCATAATGTGAGACAAAACCTGGCTGCCTTGAAAGATTGCTGAATCCGCAGACGAGTCAGTGACTGGATCATGCTGGTCGAGTTCTTGCGTTGAGGGACTTCTTCCTTCACTGATAGTGTCTGAAAGAGCAGCATACCCTTTGACTGAACTGGACGGAATATGAAGCGAGTACTTTGTGATCACCATGAAACAGCTACTGCACTTGTTTAGTTCGCATTTTTCTTCGCGATCGAAAATCCTTTTCGGGAGTGCCAGCTTTCAGCATGAATGAAGTGAGGACGACCTCGTGCAGAAGACGGACGAGAATCGCGAAACTCAATTGGAGCTCTCTTGCTGTGAAAGGGAAGAAATTCGCTTTTCAGACTTTGCTTGCTCGACTCGACCCCGAAAGCAATTTGAGAATCGGGATCAAAAACTAGGCTAAAAGAGGACTCACCGCGGTGTCTTGCTGGATTTGCTGTCCGTTGAGAGAGCGACTTCGACGACGGTCGGCTCCTGGTTGTGGTGAGGGCAACAAGAACTGATTGCTCTGAAAATCGTCAGATTGAGATTGCCAAGAATTAAGTTCATAGTATCAAATCGCAGTTTCAATCGGAAAACAAATCTTCGAGGATTCAGAACGTTTGATTGACCCGACGATGACGTTGGTTTTATGAAAATGATGGGTGAGAAACCTCGCGTACACGAACCTTAAAGTTGAAATAAGATGTTCAAAGAGCGGCAGCGACTATCTTCACTCCGAAACCATGAGGAACCAAGCGATCTTCCTCCAGCGCCCTCCGACCCACTTCCGAACAAGACAAGTGGACCTTCTGACTTCTTGCGAAGTCTCTCCGAGACGCGCCTCTCTATGCCCATAACGTCCGACAAGTTGTTGGGAAACAAATGTTTGGTCGTTCTGCGAGTGCTCCTCGAGTTCCGCTTGCGCCCCCTTCTTCGGCCGCTAAATGTGGCAACTGTGGGTCGTTTGTGGGTTCCCCTTCCCTCATCCTCCTTTTCTTTGCAGATGTGGAAACGGGGGTGGAGAGGCGGGCAGCTTCCAATTCTTTGAGAAGAAAGACAACATTCCTGGCCAGCATCACGTCATGTCTTTGAGAAGGAAACAAGAAAGAGTCTTTCAAGGGTGAAACTTTGAGTTTAGCAAAAATAGCCTTCAAGCGTAGGAGCGGGAACAAACCTTTGTGTTGGTCTCACGAGTTGAAGGGGTTCGTTGAACGCCGAGAGTTGCTGGAGTCGGACTGCTAATGACGGGAAGACTTTGACGACTGGGTGCTCTCGATTGAGTCGTCGGTCGAGAGGTCTTGCGAACATTTTGAGTAGGTCTGTAAGCAACTTGTCACTCCAATGTTTCATAATGCGGGAAAAATGCGACTAAGATTTGTTTGCATTCGTCCCTCATTGCGTCAAACAAAAGAAGTTGGTTGCCTGATGTTTCACTGCGTGCTGAAAGCGACTTTGACCGTTTTGTTGTCATTTCAAGTGGCTTGCCCTTGCGTTTTCGCCTATTCATCATGCTTCGTTGCCAAACGAATTGAATGAAACATTTTGTCGTCTTCTGTTTAACTCTGCGCATTGGTTGAAAGTTTCATACTTCAATGAAATGCATGCGCAGATTACTTCAGCGATACTCCAACGGCGGTCCCGACAAGTTTGAATAGGCCGACATACTACACAGACCTGATAAAGAACGCCATCGTGAAGCTTCCGGACAATCCGTTTTGCAAGGAACACAAAATTGTCCAGAAAAAGGAGAATGGAGGGAGGAAGCAGGCAATAACAAGTCTCTCGGGGTCTCCCTTGTCTAAGAGTACTCCGAGGGCCTTCTTGCGCCGAGAGTCGAGAATGGAGAGAATCCCGGGCGGGGCGGGGGCGGGGGGCCGTCTAAAGACTCCCTTGCTCCCTTTGCTTCGCTTAGCTTTTTCTTGCGTTTTCTCCTTGAAGGCCAATAGACTCGAAAGAACAGCGACTTTTCGTCGATTTCATTATCAAGGTCCAAAAAGGTGAAGGAGCAGGAGACGTTCCTAGAACAAAAACGTTCCCGCAGCAATTGAAAAGATAGAGGACGGGGAAGCCTTGCAAACACAAATAGGCTGAAGGTGCAGCAGAAGCCAGGAAATGCGCATTTCCGTTGGTCCAAAATAGATGCAATCATGAAAGAGAAAAAGTGATCGGACCTCAAAAGCAGCAAAGCCAATTCTCCTGGGAGCCCTTTTCTGTCAGAAGTCTTCAATCATGAGCAGCTACGTGCCGTTGTGGAATACTGAGAGAGCGCGTCCCAAAGACAGAAGAGATAGCAGGGCAGAAACAAGCATTAGGCGTCTCAACTGAGGAGGAGAACTTTGTATTGCAAATGCCCTCACTCTCAATCACCGCAACGAACAGTTTCAAGTGACTATTATGTGCAGCCCTAAAAGAACGCCAACAATAGTGGAATGATGCCGGCGACCCAGGGGTGTTAAGCAGGCCGGCCCTTCGGCCCGGCCCGGCCCGGAGATTTTGGGGCCGGCCCGACCCGGCCCGCAATTTCTACGGCCCGGCCCGGCCCGGCCCGATAGTTTTGGAATTCGGCCCGGGTCGGCCCATGAAGGCAAAAACTCGTCCAAAAACGAACAAATTGACGATTTTTTCGCTGAATATGTTAAGGTGATAAGCAATCAGATCCCTTTTCAACAAATCCAAGCGATTTCAGTGGAAATCTGAAGATAATTATAGTTTTTCGTAAAAATACTTCGGCCCGACCGGCCCGTCAAATCCCCGGGCCGGCCCGGCCCGGCCCCCAACTTAGCGAGCCGGGCCAGCCCGGGCCGGGGCCGGCCCGGGCCGGCCCGGCCCGCTTAACACCCCTGCGGTGACCGAAAACACCGGCAGCTCGCCGCACCAAACTTCGATTGAAACATCTCGAGCATGCTTGGAGAACTCTATTTGACCGAACAAACTCACTTTGCTGGCAGTGGTTCGATGTTGTTGGTGCAAATGACCACAGGCGTTGGCTTTCCCCTCGCTAGTCGCTTGAGGCGCCACAGCTGCGAGTGGTCGTTGCCCATACTTGAAGTTCAACTAAAAGCGTCGCAATTGTTCAACACACGTTTCAAAACTGAAATCTGTCCACGACGTCCGACTGGGAGAGAATAGTGGAGACAAGAATTGAGAAAGGAATCCACGTCCATCCAGGTGGAATTGGAATTACGGCGGGGTAATCGGTATATTGAGCATTATGAAACCGTAAAATGTAGAAAATGCGGCAGAAGAATCTCGCACAAGCCTTAGACAGTTGAGAAAGTGGAATTGAAATCTAATACGCGAATCGCTCGGGAAACGGCAAGGGCTGTGTTCTTGGCTTAATTTGCCTGTGGTGAAACCGCAAAGAGAACTCTACGATAACACACAAAAGTTCACTTCCCGCTCGTTGTGAGAACAGAATCCGACCCAAGCCGCCATGTCTCAAATTGGAAAGCCACCCTACTCGTCTAGTCGTCGGCGGGGACAAATGGAAACCTTACTGGCACTAACCTCCAAGAAAACATTCAGGAATCGCGTGAACAAGACGCGCGTTCGTTTCACCCGGCTGCAAATGGGTTTCAGGCTCCAATCACGATCCTCACGAGTGAGTGAAGGGAGGGACACCGGATGGCACTGGGCAAATTGAAGTTGAAGCTCGCGTCATGCCAAAGCTCATTCGAAGATAGATTGCACAGAGTTTGCAAGATTTCTCGAAAAAAGGAACTAGAGCAAGCCGAAGGAAAATTTACTTTCATCGCGGAACACTGACTGCTGGAACCGGAAGCCAGAGAGTTACGAGAAAAGTAGACTATCAAACACGATTTGGAATGAATTTTCAAATCCGATCAAGGCGAGGGGGGGGGGGGAGCAGAGAACCGCAAAGAAGGAGAAGCGGCGAAGAAGAAGAACTCGATATGCGCGGTGTCAGGCCATATTTCAGGGCGCCGGGTCCAGACATTTTCCTCGATAGAGCGAGAAGGGGCCCCGCAGCTCCCCCTTAGGAATTCATGGGGAGGCCAGTAAACTCGAACCCGAGGTGAAATGTTTATCAGGTTGTTTACTACGATGGCTGAAATTGTTTACTCATTTCTTGTCAGTCACGATGGCGTTATCCTAAACCAAAAGGGAGTCTGAATCTTTGCAATCTTGAGGAAAGCATACGTGGTACCAAAACGCTCGCAGCATTGTCGATGTTTCGCTTTCGAAAAATGCAATAGATGAAACCGCGGCGTGCGTTCCAGTGAAAAAGCAAGGCCGCTGCTTTCGAACTCAAGTCTATACAACATGAACGGATTTTCAAGGCAGCGATTGCGGATACAATTCCAAGAGATCTTACAATTTCACTGTGAAACAGTCAAGCGAGATTTTGGGGGACTGAGTGAGCTGAATATGCCTCGACTTAGTTACTTGTAGAGGACGCATCATCGAACACTATCGCAAGGTAAAATACTTTGGTGTGAAATGTAAACGCCAAGACAGTCAACTGCACGTATTAAAAACATGAAAAGACTTGAAGCAGGTCTTCTCTGAACGCCCGATTTCAGAAATGAACGGGTCCGGGCTTCTCCCACCCCTCCTCCACTCTTCGAAAGGGCAGAATGAAAGAAAGCGGGTGGAAGACGAGCAGAAGAAGAAGAGCTCGAATCCGATTTCATCCCAAAGTTTCCCTCTAGTTCGACTCGCCCTTTCCATTTTATCCTCTTCTTGCATCGTCAACGGAATTCGTTGAAAGAGCGCCAACTTGCCGAAATACTCCTCAAAGGCTCTCGAGTGATCAAACAAAGATCCTTTCCGACTCTTCAGCCTTGGAAGTGCATGTGGTATTAAAAATGCTCCAGGAACAAATACGAGATCACGAACGGGAAACGGGAAGAAATCCAAGACAAGACTCTTGAGAGGGCTCAAAGGACCACCCGGTCTTGACCAAGAGGCTAAAAAGCTTCGTCAGCGGGGCAAGGAGCAATCTTCCTCAAGTGGCTAGCTGCCCACGGACGAACGTGCCCTTTTGGTCGTTTAATCGAGGCGACGAAGGAGGATTTCAGGCAAACAAATTCGTCTTCGCCCTCGACTTGAACGGAAGATGGAGATGAGAATCGCGAGAAGCTCTTAGTAGGCACAATCCCCTTTGGAGATTTTGGAGAGAGTCAGTGTGGTCGACGCGGAAAGAGCGAATGAAAAGGAAGTAAATGTTTCATTCGACGTCTGAGAACTTCCGTTCCGGCGAGTCTGCAGAAAGAAGATGAAAGAAATTGTAGCAAGAGTTGCTGAGGCGGAAAGCCATGAAAGATAAGAAGGATGTCACGCATAGAGTTTGTAGGAGGCGAACGTGCAGAAGCAGAGAGCACTGGATTAGTTTTTTGCAGCAAGAGATGCTGACGAGACCGGCCACGGTCATCGCTCTTCGACCTCTGCAAGGCGACCAAGACCCGAGGACGTCAAACGCGACGCTTCCTTAGTGTTGACCAAGGAAGAGACCACGACGCTCTTTTAAGATGGGCACCAGATTTCCTCGGACCAGGCTCGTGAGAGAGAAAAATATCAGCAGAGTGCAACGCTAGGCGAAACGTGAAGGGACTTGCAAGACGGATGAAAATGTTGGTAAAGACCCCCGCGCTAGAAGTAAGCACCGCTTTTTGCATCAAATACATTTACTCGAACAATGAAACACCGAATTCACAGGCCAGATAAAAGACGATTCTGGACTTCCCTTCGATAACGCATTTCTCTCTCGCAGCAGAAGAATATCAATCTCGCGAACTCTCCGGAAACCACGGGATTTGATGAATTGAGATATTCGAGATTCTCCACGAGCTGCCCCGAGGGCATGAAGAGGGCAGGGCGATGTCTGCATTCAATCTGCCTCTCTTGCTGAAAAGAGAGAGGATTTGTTTATGGGGATTTCCCTCAGCAATAAGGAGCATGTTATTGAGGAGGCCAAAGGGGGAAAACGGCCTGGCTGCTTTCAACGCAAAAGCGGGATATGCGCATAATTTAATCACGGTGAGTGTTTTCATGCAAGAAATGCGAGATGAAGATGAAACGACGAACACCGCGCAGCGTTTCATGAAGAGCAAAGGAAATGGCCGTTTCATTGTTTACACTAATGCACCGGCGAAAATAGCTGATGGTGGTGTTCGAGATTCCACGTCGAAAATTCCCAACTGCACTTTGTAACGAATTTGCCGTACCGATTTTCTTCGTGATCTTGCCTTTGTAGGAAATTTCGGTTTCAACATTGCCACAAACATTTAAGTAGGCGGACGAAACAGACAGTGAACCTGGAAGCAATAGCAATAAAAGACCTTCATGACAAAGAAGATCATGACGAAATAGGAAAGAGCGAACTCGGAAGCGATGGCGACGAGGACGGAACATTGTCAAACAACTTAGGTCTGCACTTTCCAAGGCAAAGTGAAACTGGAAAGTGACTCGTGAGCACTAATGCGCTGTCAACTTCCGTGCAACAGTTGCAATTGTTGAAATCTCACATCAAACGCGCAAGCTTACGCGAATGAATGCCTCTCAAAGTTGGTTTCTCATTCGGAAAACAGTGATGAAGATAATTCGCAGCATGCCGCACACATTGTTCTCCAAATTGGATTGCTACAACACATTTCGTAGCGTGTGCTACCGGTCAAGAGAATATTTCGGCGCACTTTGTTCTCGTCATTTGCGGTTTTGCAGTTTCAGCCTAACTTTATGTCACACATCATCTGAGCGCCGTGCTACCTTGACAACTTTCGGGATCAATTTCGAAGTGTTCGCAAAATGGAATGTTTATCGAGAGCAGAAAGATAATGCAAGAAGTTCGAGAACGATATTCTCGAGTCAAAGAATCACAGACAATGGCAGGGATATGGCACTTCAAAGACGAACTAACTGTACACCATCGCAAGAAATGGTAGAGGATATCTACATTGCAATCCGCGAAGATCACTCTTCTTCCTCTTCATCAAGTGATTTTGAGTTGCTGAAGTCGACACTGCTCTGCCTCGAGAAGCGACTTTGCGGAAGAGAGGCGCGTCGTTGGAATCGCACTCGGGCGTAGTAGCCATCACGGACGGACGTGAAGATTGCCGAAACCTGAAACAATTTGTTATAGGTCTGCCGGCGACTACGATTGGATTTGATTGGCAAGCTCGAATATATTGTAACTTTGTAACCGCAACATATCTGGAGAGTAGGCAAAATTCATTCAAACGTACGAGCTGACTCCATGCAAGTAGCGTCTCGCACCGCTTGTGTGATGTTCCACCGTCAAGACGGACACATTCAGCAATGGCAGCGTCAGCCAATCCCGAGAAGAACTCGGGTCGAAAGCCGTAGTTGACGAGGAGGGCGAAATTCTCTCCAAACCGACTCGCTGCCGACAGAACCTGAAGCTTTTGATCAGGTTAAGTCACTTCGTTACCTTATCCGAGCGTTCGATGCTTTCTACAGCAATAGAGAGCAGTTGATACATGTCTCGACAAAGGTCGTTCATCGTTTCTTCCGGCAGGCGAGCCAGGAACTGACGGACATCCGAGCGACAAGAGGCCGCCTTTCGAAGAATTGAGTCGCCAATCGTCGGACTGGAAAGATGAAAATCGAAGGAGAACGTGGGAAATACCGGGCAGCTTTGAACGACTGCTGGATGCGAAGCCGAGTCAATGACTGAACCATGCCGTTGGATCCCTTGCGTGAGCTAACGTCGTCCTTTCCGTCCTTGGTTGTGATTGCCTGAAGACATTTTGCTTAGAGAGACAAATGGGGCTAGTGGGACTAATTCCCTTTCAAAGGTCAGTTGTTGAAGAATTTCGCGCGCTGAATCAGCCCCAGTATCGCCATAAGGAGCATTTCAGAATTGGTTGTAAGCACTCTGAAACCGCAATTCTAATGGTCTTATTCATAAAGGACGCGAAGCTACTGAAGACCGAATTCGATTCGTCCTTACATTGCAAGACGAAACCGCAAGGCTCTAGTCTATACGTTTCACTATGTTGTGTTTCATGCGTGCTTTCCATCAAAGAGTTGAATGATAGAAAGCAGGAGCTACGAATTGTCTGCCACGCTAGTCCCCAAATAGGCTTTTCCTGGATCCAAGTGGGCGGACTCGCTCGCTGCAGATGCACTTACAGCAAGGGAAAGAAGATCGAATTTGAGCACTCTTTCTTTGCAACAGAGATACGTCACTTTGCTTTCTTTGGTTTCTTGTGAAGGAAGAAGATACCGAAGTGTCTTGTTGAATTTGCTGCGAGCAGAGCGATCGACTGCGACGACGGTCGGCTCCCGGCTGTGGTGAGAGAAGGTTGATCTGCAAGTTGAACTTTGACCTTCCAGGAAGAATAATTTGTCCCATGTCATACCCTTGCAAGACTTCCTCTACTAACCAACATCAAGCTGCAAACGAGCGTTTTGCTGACCGCTGCGCTCATTTATCGTCAGCTGCATGTCTCACATCATTCTTTGCGCACATGTCGCTTTTTCTGGCTGCCCCTGTCCCTTCAAAGGCACGCTGAATGCTCGAGTAATCTGTCCTCACTCGGAGCCCAAATTGAATTTGTACCCTTTTCTGTCTACACAAAGGCTTTTGAAAGAGGAACATCGAGTTTGTTGAACTTGTGAGACGCAAGGTTCGAGATGCCCTCGACGCTCTTCAAGGTCAATAACACGAGTCGTATGTTCGGGTGGCATCACATAAAGAATTCACGCATGCCCAAAATTTTGATCCCCCACCAACAAGTGAATTATTGAAGAGCAATGACATGGAATTCCAGCTGCGAGCCTTTTTCGTCGTTTCGGGTCATTTATTCACTGCAGTCTGCGGCCATAAACATTTCTCGGTGGAGGCCAACGAGAAAGTGCACCTCAAGTGAGTCTAGCCAAGGCGTGCTTCTAGAGTTATTGCAAGTAGAGCGTGTTTCGATCGCTTCGACAGCTCAACCGCGTTTTCTCTCACTCGAAATCCTCTCAGCGCTGTTTCGCGGAGCGTGAATAACCTCTTCCGAAGTAGCAAAACATTTGTGGTCGATCTCTGCTGTTGTAACATCGCAGGATGCCTTATCGCTAGTGCAAGACTTCTTCTGTTGCATGCGGCAAGTTTTTCCTTGACTGGACACGCGGTTGTCGTTTTTTTGAGTGCTTACGCAGAAGGAAGCGAGAGTGAGAGAAAGTCCCGTCTCAAGCGTCTCTCGAGTCTCCTATGGTCATGTTCCGCCGAGAGAAAAAAGCGTCGGGAAACCAAATTGCGCATCTCGCCCTCTCATATTACGAATGCGACGTCAGCAGTCTGCCGAAAGTAAACTTGATTTTTTCTTCGCGGCTTGTTTTCCTAGGCCAAAGGACAGAGCGTCTACTTTCTGTGAGGCTAGCAAGACGAAGAAGGATATTGCCTCAATTTGGCAGTCTCTTCTCCTTCTTCACCATCTAGACTCAACAAAGTCCAACTTCAAAGAGAGAATAGAACTAAATTTAGACGAAGAAATTCCAAGAAGGAAGTTCTCACTGTGACTTCACTCTACTTCGAAGACAAGTGACCGGGAAAAACGCTTTTCTAGCAGCTCTCACAAACGAAGAATTTGCATTTTAAAGGAAGTTTAAACATTCATGGCTGAGAGTTTCTCACTAGTAGTCGAGAATTGCTGAAGGAAGTGTTCGCGCGCTTTCAAGCGGGTGATTGCTTCTTTGACAATGTGATTCTGTTATTTGCGTCGCGAAACGGCGCCATGGCGGAAATGAAAGTGGAATGAGAATCTACCGTGTTGCTGCGTTGACGAGCCGGGGTGCCGTCGGAATTGGGAAGAGACGGCGGGGCGACGCTTCCGGTGAGAC
>JAQIXL010002127.1:0-14216 GCA_034700245.1 Poikilolaimus oxycercus | reverse complement strand
CGAGTAGACCGTCCTGTAGCCAACAGCTACCCCAATCTAAAGAGCCTTAGCGGACCGAGTAGACCGTCCTGTAACCAACAGCTACCCCAATCTAAAGAGCCTTAGCGGACCGAGTAGACCGTCCTGTAGCCAACAGCTACCCCAATCTAAAGAGCCTTAGCGGACCGAGTAGACCGTCCTGTAACCAACAGCTACCCCAATCTAAAGAGCCTTAGCGGACCGAGTAGACCGTCCTGTAGCCAACAGCTACCCCAATCTAAAGAGCCTTAGCGGACCGAGTAGACCGTCCTGTAACCAGCAGCTATCCCAACCTATCATCATTGGATCGTCATTGAAAAAGTCTTATTACTTGTTATCTTACTTTTTTCATCATGAAGGCCTTAGAGAAGAAGCTAGTTGCTCATGAGATTGTTTATTGTTTGCAAGGGCTTTCAAAAGAAATTTTGGGCGGACTAAAAGTTCTCAAACTTTTGGATAGTATATATCTACAAGCAATATAGATACTCTTTTATTAAAGAGTCTGGAAGCGAAATATATTCTTGTATGAGGCGAAATCGTTTTTGATTCGGAAGGGGACGGAAAGAAATTCAAGTCGAGCCGTGGTGCTGTCAATGTTCCGAATCATCTTCACCGTTAGGCGATCCGGATGCCCGTCTCTCCAAATGAACTCGGATGTAGCTGGCAGGTCGGCTACAGCTTTTTCGACATCCACACTGCCTACAAAGTCTTCAAAGCGCAGCTCCTCGAAAATATTTGCCCCACTTGCCCATGTCATGAGCAACTCTTTGGCCAAGGACGTGTTCAGTTTCATTCCAACAGTCTTCAAGAAGCGCCACGGAATCGTCTTCAGCGCAATTCCTGGATATTCCAGTGCAACGGAGTCGAAACAGTAGTACAGACACCTAGAATCTAGCAAGGAACTAACGTCGATCGCCTGTTTCGAATAAAGGTACAAAGCTGTAGGCGCTGGGCGACGACAAAGAAACTTGAGAAATTTCTTTGAAGAAAACCTTCGATTCTCTAAAATCATACCAAAGCTTCGAATTCTTCCAAGCTCTTCCTTCTTGAAGGTCAGCCTGGAAGACGGAAGATTGGAAGCAAGATGCGGCAGCTGAAAATGTGGACGGACAAATTGAAGAATTGTGGTTAGCTCCTTGTGATAATTACCCGAAGAAAGCTTTTGGCGAAGAATGAAGGCTTGGTTGCCATACTTCGGACGCCTTGCTTCAATGCAGGTGTAAGGACGTTCGTCAATGACAAGTTCAACTTCTGTTACGAAGTCCTTTTTGGTTATTGGATAAGTAAGGAAATGCTTGGTTGTGCAGGGGTCTTTGTTGAAGCGAAGAAAGAAAGATGCGCATTGAGTCATTGAGCCATCTTCAGGCTCTCCATAGATCAAGAGTTCCTCTTCAATAGCTCGTAAAGCTCGTGCATTGAGGACAATGAGCGAGGACAGAGATGTCGATGATGATCGAAGCAGTAGCAGATCGAGAGTGTCGAGAAGTGGGAGAATTGAATGGAGGAGAATATTGGCAGGCAGATCCAGCAGCCGCATCTCACCACCCATTATAGTGCCCGTGCTACAAAAAGTCTCTTTTTAGCGCTCATGATGTTACCTGTTAGCACCTCCCCGTTGAAGAAAAATCTGCACGATTATCACCTGTTTCTTGTCTGTCTCCGTCTCGGTTATGAGATTTCAGCACCGGAATGTACAATATTAATACCTTTTGAAGGTTAAACTACAGGGTGGCCAATTTGAAAATAACTTCTAATAGAAAAATTCATTTATCGCACGCCATTGGGTCTTTTGCGACCGGGTTTGAAGCGTCGGACTCATCAAGGATTGCCTTTTTTTGCGATGCGTTGAGCAGAAATTATTTTAGATTTTAAAATGGGACACCGTGTGTCTTTTCATTGTCAGTTGTCACTGTTGTCGTCCGGAAACGCTCTTGTTAAGACTAAATTTCTGAGAAAGCAGAAGTTTCTAAAATACCCCGCGGCAATACCTTGGCCTCATCTTGGACTTGGCCTGGTGGAGTTTCAACTCGGCCTGGTCGCAGCGCGGTCAGGTTTGCGAAATAAGCAATTCTGCTTACCAGATTTTGATCAGCGTGAAAAGTTGTCCAGGGTAGTGGTCTTGGCTTAGAAATCCAAGATGAGGCCAAGTTATTGCCGCGAGGACTTTTAGTCTCTCGGATATCTTGTCTTAAAGCACAACTTCACTTTTATTCGAATCAATTCCTTCAATTTTCAGCCTCATTTCAGCCGTAAAGACTAAAATCGTGTAAAGAAGTCGGGGGAAGAGGAGCGCTTTGAGCGTCTCCAGTCAAGGCAATCAAGCACGCTCAATGTCAAGAATGCCAAAATGAGCAAATGACGAAAGAAACAAAATGCACAGCTATTTGAAGCCTACATGCGACTGGATTGTGGTCAAGTTTCAAGCTATAAGCACACAAAGCAATATTGTGCATCAAGCATTCATTCTCTTTTTGCTTCTTTTCTGATTTCATATTGTGCCACAAGGCATAGCACACTCTTCGATTAAAAAAGACTAATTACAATCAAAGTTTACAGAAAAAAATAGTACCAGATTACGGTAACTGTGTCGGGTGAACAAGTAAAACTACAGCTGTACGTGAAGACATAAGCTCTGCTTTGATATTTCTCGAGGAGAAGACGGAAAACAATTATTCCAGAGGATTGACCAATTGACAGCCGTGGATCCAGCGCATGACGCGGGCGTTCTTCTCGAGAACCGAGAGGGGTCGACCACGCTCCTCGCCGCCGGTTCCTCCTCCGCCACCGGCTGCCGCCTCGGTGCCCGACTCGCTTTCCTTTGCTGCTCGAAGCTTGTCCGTGATCGAGGTGAAAACAGAGTCGTCGGAGTCAACAGGCTCAACTTCCTTTGGCTCGGATGCCTCCAGATCGGGGAAACTCCTGAAAGAAGTTGTTTAGTTCAGAAAAGTTACAAAATTTTATGCGCTTTTAAAAATCTATTGGTATAGCTTCAATGCCGAAAACCCAACCTAGGTGACTCGTCGTCATCGCTGGGTTGAACTCCCGAGTCCTTGGAGGTGGGCGAAGAGAGACTGAACTTCTGATTTGCCGTCGACGACGACTCCAGCGATTTCCCGCGAGTTGAAGAGGAAGTTGATGGACCGGGAGAGGGCAGAGATGTTGAGCTGAAAAAAAATCAAAGATGAGGTACAGAATCAAATAAAATTTTTGGTAATGGGCTTTTGACAAATTTTGAAACTTATTCATTTGCTTTCCTTCCGTGACGCGCAAATACTGAAGAATCATTTTCTTCCCGCCATTTGTCAAAACTTTGAAACCATCTTGTTATTCTCACCTGATCAAGTTCTCGACGGGCGGCGGAGTGGCCGAGCGATCGACTCGAAGCAAGGGAGTCGGGGCTCGAACAGCGTGGACACTCGCGTGAGCAGCAAGACGTCGACGAACCGGTGAGAGGGCAGAAGACGTCGGGACCGCCGATGCTCCTCCGAGAATTGTCGGATGCGTGCCAACCGAGAGCAGATTGGGAGTGCTCGTCGCTGAAAACTTGACATTCAACTGCTTCTTGACTGTAAATTGGAAAACTACAAGTTTGCACAACTTCGCCCTATATTCGACCTTTGAAACCAAACGAAAATCGCTGTCAGAAAATGCTTTTGAAGAACTCACTCAGTGCCTTCTTGGTTCTGTAATGCGGCGTTACGGGTGTGATGAGGGGCATGAAGGACTCGTTGCACGTCGTCTTTAGCTCTGGAGCCTCGAGAGAACGCGTGAAGGCCGAGAGAGCGGGCATCGGTGGAGGAAGCACGATGGCCATTGTCTGGCGACGTGGACGAGGTCTCGGAGGAGTTGAGGGAGTTGGAGTAGCAGACAACTATGGAATGGGTTTCAAATGAGAGGAATTACCATTTTAGAGAGTCGAGGCTTCGGCACGGGCTTCCATTCTGGAGGTGTAGCCGTCACGTTCCGAGGATGTAGTGGCGGCGGTGACATCGCCGGAATCCTGCAAGAGAATTGAATGAGTTTCAACGGAATGCTATTTCAGTTTACTAGTTCACCGATGCGATCGCATCGTACAAGTTCTACATACTCTTGGGTGTCACATTCAACACATTTGTTTCTACTCGAACGTGTTTGATTCGGTCGTAAGTCATGAGCAACTGGGATGTCTATCAGAATTACTAGCTTACCTGATAATCTTCCTCCTGATTTGTTCGGATTTTGGTGGTCGAGGAGGCGGTGGAGGAGTGCAACGATCAAAGGGCTTGAAGGCCGAGCCGGGAGTGACGGGCAACGGAAAGTAGTTCTTCGGTGAGATGTAATGGTCCGCCTGAAAATGCTTTTCATTTTCTATTGTACTCTTGCATTATCAGCAGCATTCCATGCAGCTGTTTTGGAGTTTGTGCAAAGACTGAAACTGACCGTTTCCTTCTTTCGCTTCTCTCCACAGTCTCTCAGGTCTTCTTCTGAAGGCGAGCTGAAGATGTGAGGCTGGCCGGGCTCTGCAATGCACATTTCATCGTCAAGCTCGTGAGTTCGGTTAGTTCTTTCAATTTGTTCTCCACCATGATTTTATTTTAGATCGAAGAAGGCACTAACCGAGCCGCCTGGCCTTGAGGACATCGGTCTTGACGTAGAGGGCTTTCGTCGCCTCGAGAAGCTCGGCGGCCGACGGCTCGTTCATGGGCCGGCGCGTGACCGCGAACATCATCTCACTGCAAGATCGAACATTTATCAAGTCCCTGGATCGTAGCTGAAGAGGTGTGTAGGCCGCGACGCGATCTCGAACGAAGAGCAGAAAGAGAGAGAAAATGCGGTGAGACAGTTGAGTCTATTGCAACAGTTCTTACCATTCCAGGGACACTTGAAAATAAAGACTTTCTCATTTGCAGATTGATGGGAGAGCATTGAAACCAAAGACACTATCAGACCGAAACAGATTATCTAAAGCTGATTGAGCAAGTCTTCAAATAGGCAAGCGCCCAGGTAGCTCGCAACGACGAAGCAGCAACAGCTGGCTGAAATGACCTTGTCGCGTTGGACGGCGAAAGAGGGGAGAGAAGGAGGAAGACGCTGATTTCAGGCGAGGGTCTCAAGGTCGGCCATTCATTCGAAAACGACGCGCGTCGCGTTTCTGCTAACGACACGGAAATTTGTTCGGACACGCTTTTTTGGCTCTTCGACCAACGCGCGACGACAGGCGATGACCGCAAATAGGGGAAGAGATGTCAAGTTAGAAAAGGGAAGAAGAGGACGTGGAGCAGGAGGGGAGCCATGTTAGAGGAGAGACTGACCAGGCGGCGGCTAATCTATCGGCCCGCCCCGAAGCGATGATCGTTCAAGCACGTCTTACGCTTCTTTTGCCTTGCTTCGGTCGCCATGTTCGTGATCGAGCCTGCTTGAAGGAGAAGAGAGAGAGGAGACAGAAAATTGATCAAAGGCACCGAATGCGCAAGAATCTTTTTAGATCTAGACGAAGTCAGAATTCTTAAGCAGAAGATGTCACAACGACTGTCATCATCTCCTGAATATTCTCGCTCTTAAGGGCCAACCTTGAAACATCCCTCGATCCCAATAACGAACTTCTTTGAAACTCTCTCATGCGTAAGAAATGTTAAACAACGAATGCAGAAAGTTCAAAGTAGCGACGCAATTTCGCAAACGCTGTAGATCAGCAGACTTTCTTAAACTTCCACCGAAACACATGATTTCTTAAACTTCCAAATGTCTAACAAGTGTAAGACAGAAACCTTTCAAGCATGGAAAATTGAAAAGCGTCTAGTGATTACACAAGAAGAGATCACGAAACTGACAAACAACCCTCTCCAGCAAACCACAACTTGAGGAGAGACACGAGGAACTCTTGAAGAATCGGCTCAGCTCAAAGAGAAACCTCTTGAGGTGAAACAAAAGAGGCGCCTTTGAAACGCACTCGCGTCGAGGCTACCACTTTCCAGGAGGCCGCCCAGCGCTCCCCACACTCCGCCACCTAGCCGACGTGCTTTGAGTGGACAACAAAGGACCAACGAAGGAGGCACAATGGACGAGATGGCGCGCGAGGATAGCCGCAGTGGCGAGGAAGAGGGAGAAAAGGGAGACTAGCAAGCTTCTGCTCCCCCCTGACTGCAGCCTTCTGGAATGGGCTATAAAATCAGTTCGAAGCCTTCCTTCTCTTTTTTCGCTAGATTCCTCGCCTATCGCGCAAGTCACGCGGACGAAGGCAGACTCTCTGGAAAGCTGCAGACTGACAATGAGATTCAAGCTCTATGTGTTTCTGAAGAAGAGTTCAGAATCTGCACAATCGCTTGATGAGTGAAGAGAATGTGTCGCATCGAGCGATTGTGAAGTAAGCTTCAGGCTTCATTTTTCAAATGAACAACAACTAGAGACCACTCTCGTCTGCGTTTTTGCGACAACAACTAACTAACAGAAAGAGTTGGAGAAAATTGAATTTTTTATAACTTTCAATGGAACCACTTGAGGGATTGAATACGGAAATTCTCATTGCAGCCTCGAAAATTCGGCGTTCGAACAACAAAGCAATCAGATTGAGAAAGAAAACGCTATGAGAAGAGCCGAGCCAGGAAAGAGAACTGCCCCACGTGGGAATCTCTCTGCTGTCTCTCTCTCACTTCACGAAGTGGAAGGAGGGGGGATTTTCTCCATGTCAGCCGCGCAAGTGGGCGGCTCGCGCCGAAGCCGTGAGATTATTACAGAACAAGCTGCCCATTCCACTCGCAGTCTCTCTCCCTCTCTTTGCCAACATCCGACAGGTTTGCAGACCTCTCTTTCCCCCCTTTTCTGGTGTTGATTCCTGTTGTATTGTCATGCCGAATGTTGAAATCTCTAATCCTTCAAAAGTTCACCCAGCCAGAGTAAACATCCGGTTCATTTCGCCGAATATTCAGGCTCGGCAATAAAAAGCCTGCGCGAAATGACGTCGCAAGGCTATAAAAGAACGAGTTGAAACGCGCATTTGGGACGGCCAAAGAGATCTGACCAGAAAGAGGAAGCTCCTTCGTGAGAGAAATGAAAAAAAGAACTCTAGAAGGACCTTCAGGCGAGGGTGGGGAGAGAAGAGTAAAGAGAGGCGTCGGGTAATTGGCAAGGGGTCGCCGGGAGAAGGAGGAGACGAGGAGCAGCGGAGCCTGAAAGGGACGAAGGACGCAAAAAAGGGGCGTCGACCGAGAAGAGGAAGGAGAGAGGAGACGAAGGCGTGAAGGGCACACGACGAGAAGGAAGGCGAGCCATCCATCAACTCAAGGGAGGAGGCCCTCGGACGAACGCCTCGGCTGCGACGCCTCGGCAATGAGCGAAAAACGGAATTTTAGTTGAGGACCAGTCCAGAAAGCACTGACCTTCACTGGTCAAGAAGAAAAGGAAAGTCTAAAACATAGATGAATCGCGAGGCAGTCGTAAATTGCAGAAATTTTTTTTGAAGGACAAGATGTCCAGTGAAACAATTAGCAAAGAGAAAAGAAGAAATTTTTTTAAAGACCAACAAATAATCCATGGCAGTGTTCGCAAATGAAACGATTTTTAAAATCGAAGCCAGGAGCTTATCTCTGCGACTATTGGCTTTGAAAGAGAACAAGCAGCTTGAAACCTAAAAGAAATCTGTCAGCATGGAACGGGCAAATCAGATAGTTCAAATAAGACCGATCAATGTGGCTCAAAGCCTTCCCCTCAAAGCTTGCCCATGGACAGAGACAGACCGGTCAGTGGACTTGGAAGGGGGAGAAGGCGCAACACGACCCGCCTCTGATCAGCCTCCCCCTGGTCCTTGTTTTCACGTTGGACCCTGGTTCCCCCATGAACAAGACAATAGACGAGCCTGTGCAAGAGAGACTTATCGCCCTCGACGATCCACCCTCCGCCGACGGCCACATGAACTGGCTCTCGCAGCGAAAATCTCCACGGCACAAGAACACAGTAATACCGCGCGAGGGGGGTCTCTGCGAGGAGAGAGAGAGAAGGAAGCGGAGAGTCGCCCACCAACTTCTCCATCCTCTCATCAATTTCACTTTCTTCTAGACTACGATAATATTTTTCTAACCGAAACAGGAAGGTCTCGAAGTTGTAGACTACAGGTTACTGTAAGGCGTAGCGATTTTCGCTCTGAGACCAAGAAATCGACACGCCGGCGACGACATTCGTGGAATGGTTTTAGCGGAAATGTGTGAACTACATTGGAGACACGGGGTGTCACATTATACTTCGGAGAAAGAGAAGAGGAAAAGGAAAAAAACTAGAGTGCCGCGCGCGTAAGACATCGACATCGGAGGAGAGTGTGAGGAGAGTGTGAAGAAAATTGCATTGAAGAGGGGACGGGGGAGGTCGCACGAAAAGGTCCCAAGACGCGTTGCAAGAAAAAAACCGAGGAGAATAGAGTGAATTGGCACGGGTGAATTTTTGAGAAGAAGGGGGTCTCGCTTTTCAATGAAGCTCCACGAGAGGAGCAGGAAGAGGAAGAAAACAGGCTCATGACGACGATTGAAAGGGCCATGAAGACGACGAAATTTCCGAAAAGAAGGAGGGGGAAGACGGGTGGCAGCTGGCTGAGAACCCGCCAGTCGCCCCCCGTCGAGACACCCGGCTGGCACGAAGAGAAATGAACGAGGCGAAGGTGTCACGAGAGAAGGGGGGCGGGCAACGGCGAGGCGACGGCGTCCGCCGAAGCGACTCCTGGAACGGGCCAAGGGAAAGGGGTGAAAGAGAAGGGGACCCCACGTGGGTTTTTGGTCGAGGTCTTGTGATGTCTTCTGCGGTCTGATGATCATTTCTTTTCGACGAAAACACCGAATTCACGAATCGGTTTCGGTGATTCATTTTCAATCTGAAATGGCACTTTTAGCGCTCTCCAAGCTTTTCGAAGCCTTCAACAAAATTGAGAAGGTTATTCGGACTCGACAAAGAGCATGTGTTTCACAGGAATGATGTCGGTCGATGATGATACAAACAGAACAATAACGTGGATGATCGTTTCATTTGCTCTTTCCAGGTTTTGAAATTCTGAATGGATATCACGACGCGTGAAAATCTATCGCAAGTCGTGCACCAAAGCCTAGCTGTTCCTAGTTCCCCCCCCCCCCCTCTCACTGGACTGCACCTTTCCTTTACGGCCCATTGCGTGCTCAATTGCAACTAACTGCTCGTCGCCGGACTCCTCAAAGACCCTCCTTCTCTTTCCACTGGAACGGCTGTCTCTCAAGGGGGATTGCGCAATTTGAAACATATCCACAACCGGGTCGGCGCCTGCCTTCTCCACTTTTACTGTTTTGCTCGTTCAGGCTCACTCTTTCTCCTTCTTTCTCGCTCAACTTTCAAAACACACCAAGTTGCTTTGACCGGAAACAGCCCTCGCATTACCCACAGACATGAAGAAGAAAACACAATACGTAACGAGGTGAGCTGAAACCTATCGGCAACAGGTTGGAGTGGGAGAGACAGCCCAGCGCTCCGCAGACACCCGCAAAGCCATAACGCCGAAGAACAAGAAGAAGGCGAAGAGGCGCAACAACGTGGTGTGGCACAAAGAAGCACCGAAACCCCACTCAAAACGATCTTCAGGAGGCAATGTGTAACGGGGCTTCACAGATGAAGTTCGCCCTTTTCTCCAAAGTTCAGAGAGCTCTTTAGCCAACGACCGACGTCAGAGAGAAGGGAACGATACGCCTTGAAGTCGGAAAACTAAGAAAAAAAGCCGCAAGAGAAAAAAAAAGTGGGAGCGGAGCGAAACCTTTTACGTACCATGCTCCTTTGAGGTCGTCTACGTCGACAGCAGCGGGAGCCACACCCTTTCAAGCCCCGTCAGCTTCGTCATAAATCGTATTTCCTTGTGTTTCCAAACCAAGAAATGACATCATGGAAACCCGGGCCTTGATCAATTAGAGGTCCTGAAGACTTTTTGCTAAGTGCAAAAACTATTTTTTTGATTCGAAAAAGACTAACCGGTCTTGTCGAAGTGTAAACAAGTTGAAAGAACACGAGACCAGGAAGACGAAGATGGCAAGGGAGGGGGTAGGCAACTTGAAAGGAGGCAAGAAGTGGATGATAGAGAGATGAGATTGGAACAAGGCCGACGAGGGGGAGGGGGGGGGGGGATTCGAAAGGTGCGAGCACGACCCCAATCCGCCCTTCATCATCAGCCATCGTCCTACGAGCGAGCAGCAGCGGGTCAACGAGGAGAGCGGCGAGGGGCTTAGCTCATCCGCGCATGTCCCTCTCTCTGTGCAAGGGGCTCCTCTTGCAGGTCTTCCAGAAACTGCTTCTCAAAGGCTAGGATGAGAATTCTGGAAGCTAGTGGGAGTGAAACAGTTTGAGCGTTTGTTATTCATGAAGCTACGATAGAAGATTATCCCTGAGGAGTGGACTGATTGTGAGAGAGTTGCAAAAAGCATTGCCTGCAGATGAAACCGAGAAAATTCTCAAGATAAAAGGTTGAAATTGATTCGCTGCAAGCACTTCAAACAATCATAAACTGTGACACTGGTAATGCGTTCTCTGTGAAGCACACGAAATTTGCCGCTGGTAACGAAAAAAAATCATCGCGCCCGTGAGACTAGAACGAAAGACATGGCAACCTTTGTCAAGTGGTCACTGACGATAACATTTCGCAGACGACTCTAGAAAACTTTGTGAAACGCACTGATTTCAAAGAAAAATCAGGGATTGAAAAAGAGGAGACGTTCTGGATAACATTATTGAAATCCATGAATATTCAATAAATTCAATTGAAACTTATTCAACTGAAACTCCAGCACAAAGACTGGAAATAAAAGCCGACTGAACAGACTTGAAGACTTGAACGCTGAGAAAGGTCTTCAGACACCTCGCCCGTCTCGTCCACCACCCGCACGAGGGCGCGGTCAGCCCCTCGCGTGAAATTAGCCAGCCTCAACGGGGGCTGTTCTCCTCCTTTAAAATGCGCCTTCACGTCGTCTCCCCCCGCAAAACGTGCACGAGACCCCGTACGGTCTAATTTTAGGGGGACACCCCAGAGTCTCCCCCTTCGCCTCCTTCCCTTGTCTCTTGCGCAACTCGCCAGTCTTCAATGTTGAAGTCGCCAAAGATAGAAATGTCTCCCTTTTGCAAGTGGGCAAAAGTGGAGAATGCCAAAGTGACGTAGGACAAAAAAGAAAAGGGAGACGTCTCCGGCTGAGAACAGGGTGGACGACCAGTTGCAGTGACAGCCGTCTTCGTCGTCTCTCTTCTCCATTTTTCTAGCATGAAGTGGGCATGGAGAGGGGAGAAGGGGTGAAGAGAACTTTGGAGTGATGTCACACAAGTCTGTCCTTCGAGCAAGACACAAAGCTGCTGTTAAAAGTTGGGTTCTGCAAGAAAATGTCGAGAAAAGGAGGTTTGCGTGAATTTTTGTAGTTTTTTTTCGGCCAATCAGAGACCGGAATGACTAAACTGTCAACGAGATCCTTACGTTGTTTCCGCGAAACTGAGATGAAATAAAAGAAAAATAAAAACTTTTGAAACTGGATTTTGTCACTGGAAACGTTTTGATTATGGTCCAGAACTTCTCGCACGCAAACAATTGCAGGATTTCAGTGGCGTGATTGAAGATGAACCGACGAAACACATTTGTCGGCACCGAGCAAGCGAAGATGGGCTTCAAAGAATCAAAAGAGCAGCGAATCACGACCGTTTCTGCTGGCAGGCACTACTGATTGAAGAAGAAAGACTACGGAAAGAGTGTCATTGCCAAAACTCTCTCCAACGAACCAAAGCTCGAGACACGAGGGAACTCTTGAAGAATCGGCTCAGCTCAAAGGAAAACTCTTGAGGAGAAACAAAAGAGGCGCCGTTGAAACGCACTCGCGTCGAGGCTACCACTTTCCAGAAAGATGCTCAGCGCTAATACGCTTTGCCACCTAGCCGAGGCAGCAATAAATGAAAGAGAATAGACAGGAGGACGAGAGAAGACGTGAGTGGTGACAGTCGGGGCACACGGCTCTCCCTCTCCCCACCTCTAAAGGGTCACCGCTGATATGGAGACCGGGCAAGACGGACACCCATCTCCCTCTCTCCTGTTGATGACTCGATAATGACGATACGCGTGCGAGGTCACTCAACGATCGCCGACCACTGACCGTCGGTGAAGGCTTCTCCATAAAACCTTCTTCAACCGACAGCCGCAAGAATCAATGACTGTGACTGAAGCCTCGAAAATGTTCAAAGGGAAGCCTGTGGCTGAAACATAAATAGATCTTTCTTAATTCGGATTTTCAAAAGTGTGTTCGAGCTGCCATCATTGAGCCGCCAACAATGTATAAACATGAACACGCGCTGAAACTTCAAACTTTGGCAACATTTGAAAGTGGTCCAAATGGCTCGAAGTTCATCGCATGACTCAATTGGTGGTAACTCTGCAGTCGACTCGACCTTGAGGCTGGCGTAGTGAACCGGCCAGTCGTCTCTCTCTGTCACTCCCCGTCTTCTTCTTCTTTCCAGACTCCGGCGTTCTCCTCCGCACCCCGCATCGATATCATTGGGAATAGAACGCCCCCAACCACTTGATGCAGCGATAGAGGCGACGAAGAAGAAGAAAGAGAAGGAGGGGAAGTCATAAATTGGCGATTGCCCGAGGACGAGCCCCCGAGAGGTCAGCGCCTTGGGGAGGAGAATTGTGAACACGGTGCTTTAGTCTGGCAACAATACAGTTGCAACAAAGGCAGAATGGAAGGAATCTGTGGATTGAAAAACGGGCAAACTTTTCTCAAGAAGATGAAGACAGAGAAGTGAAAGTTTTCAAGGCGCTCCGGACTATCAACTGCGCACCCCAAGTGGAGAGGAGGCAGTGGGCGCCCGGCTCTTGAGACGCCGCGCCTGGGCCCTCCCTCGGGAATACAAAAACGCCTTCTCGACGCCTCCTCTCGGGAGCCGCCGGGGTGAGAGGTCGTCCTCGAGGAGAGGAGAGGCAAGAAGATAGTGACGTGGCGCGAAAGCTCGATTTTCACTGCAAAACCTGAAGCTCTTGAAGCACCTCTTCGAGTGGCTAGAATGCGGCAATTGAAGGGGAATGGAAGGAAACTCGAGACCAGGTCAAACCCGGAGGGAGAATTGATTCTGACCTTTAGACGGACTCTTTCTGGAATGGAGAACCGGGACTCGACCTTTGAACAGGTGAACCAGACTAGAGCTCGGTAAAGGAGAACTTTGATGTTGATGAAATCTCAGTGTGCAACAGTTGCAAGATGCGGTGGAAGAAATGACTGCGAGATAGAATTCACGTTTTACAATATTCATTGAATGAAGCTAATTCGAGCGCAAGCTTTCCCAATGGTCAATAAACGCGCCGATTACAAAAAGGGGCAAGCCGGGCTTTACAAGCGCACTCAACGCCGTTATCGAGAAGTTGGACAGTGAAAGAACGGGAAAGGAGGGAAGACGGAAAAGAGGCTGCAACGAGGGTGAGTCAGAGAAAGTGAACAGCCTTCCGATGCAATGGGTTTCACTCGATACTAAAAGGAAAAGTGCGTGAGCGTAGATAATTTCGGACGGCCGTTGTTGAAGTTGATTCTAGATCCTGAATCGCTTACGGATAAAGCACAATGTTTCAACAAGATCATAAGAAACGTCATTTTGCAAAACGTTCACTAGTTGGCGACATCTGGTTCTTAACAATGCTTTCTGCGAGAATCCGAATTCTGAGAGCGTTTGTTCATTTGAACCGATAGGTTTCTCCCTGGTAACAATACTGATCGGTCGTTTAAAAATACAATCACATTTCGTTGAACGGGACGAAAGGATCTCATGAACACACAAGAAGGCCAACGCCCACAAATCCTCTTCTTCGACACTTTCACAAGAGGGGGAAGGACAAACTTTCAACGTAAGAGATGATGTGGAGCCTGACGCGACTAGGGAAGCGACAAGGAAAACGTCGCCTGGCGTCTCTCAGCTGTTGTCACCACGACGCGCCTCTCCCCTCAGGGCCGTCACACAGCGATAAAAGGCGGAGATCGACACGGGCAAGCAACGAGTCGACTATCAAAAGAGGAGAGCGTGAAGGCGCCAAGGCCATCGAGCTCTCTAAAACCGTCCCAAATACGTTTCGTCAAGTTCGAGGGGGTCTGACTGAAATGGGAGAAGCCCGATGGAGGAGGCGAGAGGGAGATGGTGGCAAATATTGAGATTGCGCGAATTGAGAATGGTTTTTTGCTCAATGAGAGTGAGAGGAGGAGGAGGTC
>JAQIXL010002126.1:0-14224 GCA_034700245.1 Poikilolaimus oxycercus | reverse complement strand
TCAGCAAATTGCGACAGACGGTCAATTTCACCTGAAACGCACGACCCTCCGCAAAAATCCTTGTTGCGGTGCCCTTCTTGGTTTACATTTTGGTCAGAGATCAAAACGGCATAAGCGTTGTGCGAAAGCCGAAATTACAATATCTCATAGTTGTTTCTTTGAATACGCCGTGCAATCAGTTCATTGCTACCCGATCGCTCTGATTGTGAGTGGTTTGAAGCTTCAAATGGACCCAGGTGAGCCTCTAACCTTTGCTCAGGGATGTCCTATCAGAAACGAAGACGATTCGCTTCGTGGTGAACGATGTCTCGAATCTGACGACCACCAACGGCGTCTACAGCGAGGCGCAGGAGATCGCCGGTCTTTCCTGGGAGCTCTTCGTCCGCCAGCACAGCATCGATGACGTCAACAAGCTGGCCGTCTCCGTGGAGTGCAATCGCGAGTCGTAATACAAAAGCCAAGGAAAAACGTTCCAAAAAATTTGAAGCACGGCCCAGCTCTGGCGCTGCAACGCCAGCTGCCGCATTCGTCTCCTGTCGATGCAAGCGGCCAAGCCGGCCGTGAATGCAGGCGTAGGAGAGTATTTGATTAAAAATACTGAAAGAAGGATTCAGTTCAAAATGGACTTCTCGCCAAGTGCCAGGAGCGGCATCTGCACGCTCATCGACTGGGACTCCATGCTCAGCGAGGGTTATGTCGCCCAAGACAGCTTGGTTGTCGAGGCGCGTATCTATCTCCATGAGGTGCATGGAGTCAGGTTGCTGCCCCACTTCAAAAAGTCTCACTCTTATCAAAAGCAAAGGCATAAGGAATTTGGACTTCACGCAGCCGACGCCAGGCACGGACGTCGTGCTCGTTGTGGAGGAGGCGCGCTTTCATGTCTCCAAGGGCCTTCTCGCTGCCCACTCGCCTTACTTCCAAGATCTCTTCTTCTCCGGCATCATCAAGGGAGACCAAGAGGTTTAGTCAAGAGATGCTAAAGATTTGTTAGGAGCTTCCCATTTGCAATGTGATGTCGCACGAGTTCCACGACCTACTCTCGTTGTTCTACTCTAAGAAGGACATCATCGACAGTCTGCTCACGGTTCAAAAATGAAGCAAGGCCATTCAGAGGACAATGTGAAGACACTGCTGGCGCTGGCGGACCGCTTCGATGTGCAGCTTGCGACGGATCAGTGCGAGGACTGGCTGTGGACCACGAAGGAGTTCTCGCAGACCGAGAAGATCGTCCTTGCTGACAAGTTCAATCTCGCTGTTCTCAAGGCTAGTTCTACGAATTTAGAAGAGGCTTCTAGGCGGCTAGCATCGATGCGGTTGGTTCGCTTTCGACATTGGAGGCGATCCGGAGCGGCGATGACTATGAGAACTTCTCCCGCGACACGTTCCTTCTCCTCTTCGACCGTGCCGTCGCCATCGGCGAACGCGGATATTAGACACTCCCTTGGCCATAAAGTGTTTTTCTCTGGAGCAGTGAACCTTTTTCTTTGCACAGAAGAAACGATGTGCGGTGAAGGCCATTAAGTTTGAAAGTCATCCTAATTGTAAATAGCTCTCACTTCAAGATATCTTACTCAATACGCTTGTTCTGCCTCTCTCGCCCTCAAATGCCGCCTCATCGTCAGTTCACAATCGGCTCGAAGCAACTTATTTGATATTGAGTATTTTGAATTCAATTGCTATCATTTCATCGCTTCCCGAGCGTCTCGAGTGGTTCGAAACTTCAAATGTACCCAGGTGAGCCTCTGGCTTTGGCTCAAGCAAGTCCCAGAAACGAAGACGATTCGCTTGGTGGTGCCTGAGGTCTCGAAGCTGACGACGAAAATGGGCGCCTACAGCGAGGCGCACGAGATTTCCGGTCTCTCCTGGCAGGTCTACGTCCGTCAGTACGACGCTGAGGGTGTCATCAAGTTGGGCGCGTTTGCTGCGTGCAACCAAAACAGGTGCACCGATGTAGAGAACAATAATTATTGTACTTTAGCGAGTCGAAGCAGTGGCGCTGCCGCGCCGGCTACCGCTTCCGCCTCCTCTCTCCGAACGCCGAGAAGCCGGACCTCAACGAAGGCGTGAGCGCTCTTCGAAATCTGCTGATTGTGAGATTATTTAGAATCAAAGCGATTATTCCCCGGCGAACGATAGCTGGGGTAGTACGCTCATCGTCTGGCAGGTGATGCAGCAGGACGGCTACGTCGTCAATGACTCGATCACCGTCGAGGCGACCATCACCGTCTACGAGGTTCACGGAATCAGGTAAAGGTAAAGTCAACATCCTAAAATGAATAAAAACAGGAAGAGCGAGACTCTGGACTTCACGCAGCCGACGGCGGGCGCGGATGGGGTGCTTGTGGTGGAGGAGACGCGCCTTCACGTCTCCAAAGGACTTCTGGCCGCTCACTCGCCCTACTTCAACACTCTCTTCTTCGCCGACTTCAAGGAGCGCAAGCAGGAGGTTTAACGCTTTCGCGACACCAATTTCGCAGCAGGAGATCATCCTGAAAGAAGGTACCATTGGACGACTTCATCGGCCTTCTCCAGCTTTTCTACTCCGAAAATCATATCATTAACAGTTTTTGAACCAAAAGCGAGCAACAAAACATTCGCAGAGGACAACGTGGAGGCGCTGTTGGCGCTGACGGATCGCTTCGACGTGAAAATGGCGGCGAAGCAGTGCGAGGACTGGCTGCGTGAGGCGAACGGTGTCGACCTGAAGAGGAGGATCGTCCTTGCTGACAAATTCAACCTGCCCGTTCTCAAGGTGGCTTCTGTCTTTATATCAAGAGATCTGCCAGACGACGGCTGTCGATGCGATTGCCACGCTTGCGGCGTTGAAAGAGGTGCGCATCAGTGAGGACTTCAAGACCTTCTCGCACGACACGCGCCCTCCTCCTCGACCGCTCCATGCAGCTTAAGGTCGTCGTTGCCGCTCCCACTTCCACTTGAACTCTCCCATCGCATAAACCTAAATGCTTCACTCCAGCGTATGCAAACGAAATGCCTCTTTGTGCATGGTATTAACGAAGACGAAAGGCTTTCGTCATTTCATCCACATCGGCCGGTCGTGTTCTCCAGCACTCTCCGCCACCGCCGACCTCATCATCCGCCGGAGAGGGGCCGCCGACGGTCGTCGCCCTCGCCACACGCTGAAGGGAAGCCGACGCCGTCGCCCTCGACGCCGCGGGAGAGGGAGCGCCGCGCAGGAAGAGCCGCCGCCGACACCACGAAGCCCCTGCCCACCCGGCACCGGACAAGCCTGGGCAGTACGTCCGCTCTCACGGGACCAAGCCTCGTCTCCCCGTGACCCAGCCAGCGATAAGCTGTGATCCCTGGGAATAAAACTTGTAAATTAACGAAGAATACATGCAGAGACAATTTTGAGGACTTTTGAAGAAAATCGACTTGTTTGAACATTCCCCCGAGTTAAGGATTTTGCTCCCCTCGATCGACCTGATGTTTGCAGTGGTTCCGCCTTCGCCCCTCTCTCGGTACTCACACGAAGAGGGGCTGAGGAGCGCTGAAAAACCGGGTGCCCACCGCCATTTGCAAAAGACGCACAATTCCGTCTTTCCTCTTTGCTTTGTCGTGGCGATTTACCTTCTTTTGACTGAACCCGGTACTGTGTGCCTTTTTTTCTTTTTGAACTTGGACCTCGCGTAGCCTGAAAGACCCTACCTCTCTCCTTGAGTTGTTTGTCGCCCTTTTCGACGTCCCTCCAAGTTTTCCGCGAATTCGCGTTAATTTTATGAGTGCCGTGGCGCCGCCACCCCCATGGCAAAAGGGAACGGCCACCTGTTTGCTGAGGTTGGAATTGTTTCGCCGAATGTGGCATGTTGCTCCTTACAGTTGACCGTTTCCATGAATCCAAATTAACAGTTGCTCAAGGCATGCCTTGATAGTTTCTATTGTTGCATTTCGCTAAAAACATATCAACTTGAAGGACCTTCGTTTCATCAAAGAACAATCAAAGATCAGCTAGCCTTGGCATAATTAGGATCGTGCTTCTAGGACCAGCTGCCCTTCCAAGATTGGAGTGACAAACTCCGAACAGGGAAATGAAGAGGAGAGGAGGGAGGGACGAGGATCGATTTCAAGTCTGCCGAAAGAGCACGTCACCACACGCCGCGCAATGCACTCTCACTTCTTTTGCCTTCGCTTCCTCCACACATCTGGTCAGGATCGGCAAGCTCGTTTTTCTTTCTTCCCGCGCGCGCCACGTGAAAATGCCACACTCGAAGGTGACATTTATAGGCGACGTCAGATTTATTCGGTTTCGTCTTTCACGTCGGGTATCACACGCACGTTCAGTGTGATTTTCGGTTTGCGAATTTCAGAGGGTTGGCGCACGCATTTCGCGGTTTTGTGGGCAGATAGTTTTTGCAAAGTTTTGTTCCCGTTACTGCTGTCGATCTTGCGAAGCAAAATCAAGTGCCTGATTACGATCTTTCCATACATCCGTTTCGGAAGAAGGAACATCTTGTATATTGCGGTTTCAGAAGTTCGTAATCAGAGCGTTCGCTTCTTTCTCAGTGATACGTTGCTCGTTCGAAAGTTTCATTTAGTTTCTCGCTGACAGGCTGAGTCATTCATTTGTTGCTCTGATTCATTCACGGACGCACTTACCGCCACTGCTCATTGTCAGCACTCGACCGAAACGTCAAGGCGAAGAGCAAAGAGAGAATGTGGAGTAGGTTGACTTTGTATTCAACTCGACACTCAAGGTCTCACGACTCTTTCCGTTCCTTCACCGTTTCGTGCATCGAGTAATAACAATTGGAACTGCGCCTCGTAATGGCGCGTCGTACTCTTCTTCAAATGTTTGAAGGTTTTCTTCCCTCTGTTTTTTTTCCCAAAGTGAGGTCGCGGCGATGATCTCTGTCTAGTGAGAGAGCGGAAGGAGGAGAGAAGAGGAGAAAGAGTATCAGGGACAGAACGAGAAAGAGGAGAGAGACTCGACTGGTCCTGTCGTCGCTGCCGGTGTGCCCTTTCTGCCTCTTTCACTGCGCACGCGTGTGCAGGCGCGCGCGAGACCGCCACGGTCGCCCTCGTCTCGTCCCTCTTTGCCCTCTTTGTTCGTCCCCCCTCTTTTGACCTGCCACTGCGCTCTCGTATTCGTCTGTCTGCACTCATTGCATTTCAGAGCGGCAAACTTTTCTTCATTCCGCCGCCTTGTTTTGTTCTTCTTCTCTCTCGTTGCCATCGATTTTGATTTGAATTGACGGCCGTCGCATGTCGACAATCATTGTGAGCGACAGCTAGGCAAACTATTGGGGATCGTTTTCACTGGGCCAAGTTGCAAGAGAGCAATGTGAAGGTGTAGAAAGCGAAGAGGAAATTGACGTTTTCCTTCGCTGCTCAACCTTGAAGGCGTCGAGAAGAGAATGATTCACGAGCTGGCGTTCGAGGCCTCGTCGTAGACGAACACAAGCGAACGAGCGAAGTGTTGCTGGCCTTCGTCATCGCCACTCTCGTGTTCTTGAAGGTGTTTGTGCAAGGTGCGCTGTGCTTAGTGTTGGCGTCCGCTTTCCTCGTCTTTCCAGAAAATTGGCTCCTTTGCATTGTCGCTTGGTATCAGTGGTGATTCTTCTTGAAAAAGCCCTTATTCCTGATCAGAAACAGCGCTCTGCCGCTTCTTTCGCCTGGATGAAGACAGCCAAGGCGAAGTAGTGCGCGAGCGGCTCAGAACAGAAAACGAAGGGGCAGAGTTGCCGTGGCAACTCCCCCTTCCCCCATTCTCCCTCTTCGCAGCCACTGGAGGGGAAGTTGAGTGTCCTTGCTCTCGCTCTTTTTTTTCATTCTTCTCTCATCAGAAATTGTCCATTTCGTATGCCTTCTTAGGCAACAACGAGAACTGATGACGTCCGTGTTTCTTTGCCAAACAGTTCGCCGCGGTGGACATTCGGAAAAGGCAAAGAGGTTTCCATGAATGCAAAATTCGAGACGAACCGGTCCCATTTCGCAATTTAGCCCTGACGGTTAGAAGAAAATTCCTGTGCATGGACCATCACTAAGCATTTCAACTAATTCCGTCTTCTTCTTTCAAGGACGATTGAGTCATTGCTCGGAAACGTGAAAACTAGTGGAAAAGAAAAGGGGAGACACGCCCTAGCGTGTGACACCTTCGTCTCGGAGACCTCTACAAAATGAGTAACACACGAGCGCGATTTCGAGGATTCCTGTGAATTCGCCGTTTTGTTGATCGCTAATCAACGTCGTTTTCGGTATGAACACTATGCGTTCAATTTTTAAGTGATCTAAAATGACCATCTCGTACGACAACACGAACGGCGTCCTCGGCCTCTTGATGCGATGGAAAGGCAGCATCTGGCGGTCAGTCTGGAAGGTAGGGAGTTTGCGGTTTCGACTTCTTTACATAAGTCAATGCGCTGCCTTGCTTCGTTGAGAAGTCGTCTATGCCGAATTAACGTTCTTACGATTTGGCAAGCTTGCAAGTTTTAGGAATTAGTTGTGTTTCTCGTGCTCTTCTATCTCGTTGAAGAGTTCTATCATCGAATCATTCCCGTCATTGACGACGACAAAGATTACAAATTGAAGTGAGTTAATGGAAATTGGAAGAATTTCATTGTTTAGACAAAAGTTCGAGACACTTTGTCGGATGTTCGAGGACTACACGGCGAAGATTCCACTAACATTTCTTCTCGGCTTCTATGTGTCAAATGTCGTGGCCAGGTTGACGATGCCTGAAAATGAAAACAAGACTGGCTTCAGGTGGTGGAGACAATTCGAGAGTCTCTCATGGCCCGAGGATCTTATCTCGCTCCTCTGCACGATCATTCCCGGAACAGACGAGAAGAGTGAGAGGAGACGGCACACCGTGGCCCGATATGCCAATCTCACTGCGGCACTAGCTTGGTGAGTTTTCAGCATTAGTTTCGCTGTTGCGTGAACTTTATAAAGTTCGAGTGTGATTTGCTGGAGTAATTATCGGAGACATTGCACGCGAAATGGCGCAAAGCGCATATCACAACTCCCAAACAACTTATTTCTGCTTTCAGGAGAGACGCATCAAACAGGGTTCGACATCGATTCCCTACTTTGAGGAGCGTTGTGGAGGCGGGACTCATGACGGAGAAGGAATTTGCTCTCATCGAGTCACTTCATGTAAGATTTGTTTTACCATGAGCGCTCAACGGTATCAGAAAGCATCCTTAAGGCCTTAAAATGCCAGACAGATGCTCTGGGCAGGACACAACAAGGCCTTTTTAGACAGACGGAGATTACACACGGTGGATGACGCCCTTGCACTGGATCCAGCAGATTGTTGCCGATGAAGTCAAGGTTGGCCGGTGTTTTCTGATGGAATTTACATTCACAGGACAACAACCCGATGGCTTCCCTTGTCAACCAATTTGTTGCCGAGCTGAAAGCTTTCCGTCAGTCCTTCCGTCGCCTCTTCTGTTACGACTGGGTTTGCGTTCCACTCGTCTATACTCAGGTTAGTTTGAAACGAGGCAACCCACGATGCTGCGCCATTGCAGCGTGCCGATGTATAGAACCATTTGGTCTTCCATTGAAACCGTTTTCAGGTCGCTGCTCTCGCTACGTATTCCTATTTCTTCTTCTGTCTCTTTGGCCGTCAATACCTCGACTCTGATACTTCGGGAAAGCGACTGAACATCTACTTTCCTCTCTTCACTGTCTTCCAATTTCTCTTCTTCATCGGGTGGTTCAAAGTAGGCGAAGAGGCAAAAGATAACTCGAACAGGTCGGCCAAGATCTCATGAGGCCCTTCGGCCTGGACGACGACGACATCGAGATGGGCTTCATCTTCGACAGAAATCTCGTCGTTTCGTTCAACATCGTCAATCGTCTGCAGATGAACCGATACCGTGAGTTGGTTGTTTCAGCTCTCCTGTTATACCTAACAAGATTGTAGACTCTATTAGGAGCGAATGATCTTTTTCTTTCCAATTCAGCAACTTTCAGCCGAACTCGAGGATGACGCATTCTGGATTGAACGCAAGGCGAAACCCGAAGTGCCGCACACAACCTTCTCGAGGCAACTCTCTGAGCATGCACCGAAACTTCATTCGTTTGTTTTCCCCAATCGCCCATTGTCCGTTTCAGCTACATCCAAGTTCCTACGACGTCTTCGATCGAGGGTTTGAATCTCGCAACAGATGGTCGACGGAAATGGTGCCCACCGTCGTGCGCTCAACGAGGCTCCAAGTTTGCAATAAAACGAGATTCCGAGCAATTTTCCAGGCATGTTGAATGGTGATCGGACCTTCAAGTGCCTTCCCCTCTTTTCGAACGAGAGCTCGAGAGTAAACACACCACACTTTTCCAGTATTCAGAACGTTTACCGGTCACACTCACAAGTCGAAGTCGAACCTCCCGCCTCCCGCCTCCTTCTTCTCCTCCTCTTTTCACTTCTTTCCCGCCTTTCCTCCTCCTCCTTACACATCCAGGTTGAAAATCACTTATTGCTTTGTTGTTGGATAAATTCAGAACTTTGTTGGAGTTTGAAAGACATTTGATGTTGCGTCCCAGATGGACGAATTGCTTGTTTTCGGAGAATTCACTGAGATTTTACGATCTCGGCGCGCGAGGCGGGGCGTGGCTGTCCGTCCTGTCACCCGCGTGTGTGAAAGTTACGACCACCTCCTTCAACTTGACTTCTCTCTCATTGTCAGTCGAAGATGTGCGTGCGCGAAGTGGGTTTTTTGTTCTAACCCTTCTTCCTAATGTGAACGTGGGGGCGTGTGAAGTTTGGAATTCAGCTTTTTTTTTTTGCTTCTAACACACCTCTCGCCTCTTATTAATGTTTAATTCTCATGGGATGCAACTTGAAGAAGAAATTCTCTTCTCACTCCTCGGCGATTGGATGATTGCTTGCGAGCTTGCTCTGGGTGACTCATGCTGCGTCTATCCGCCTTCATTTGCTTGTTTAAGGAGAAATGACGATCTCATACAACAACGCTCGTGGAGTCCTCGGCCTGGTGTTGCGATGGAAGGGCAGCATTTGGCGATCCGTCTGGAAAGTAAGCGTTTCGCTGTTTCATGCTGCAAATATTTTGCGTTATTCTCATTTCACGCAATTTGTCGTCGAACGCTTCTGTTGGGTTTTGGATTAGCCGTTTTATAGTGGGAAGGCTAACGTTGCAAGTTTATTGAAACAGTTCAGGCAATGCTGGTTTTAGGAACTGATCGTATTTCTGGTGCTGTACTACGTCATTCAAACCTTTTACCGTCACATAATGCCGCTTCTCGATGAATCAGGCGACTTCACGTATGCGCAGTTGATCGCTAGTATTCCTTCAGGCAACGCTTCGAGACGCTTTGTCGAATGTTCGAGGACTACACGACGAAGATCCCGTTGACCTTCCTTCTCGGCTTCTACGTCTCGAATATTGTCGCCAGGTATATAACTCACAAGGCTGCCGATTCAACTTGCAGGTGGTGGGGTCAATTTGAGGCTCTCTATTGGCCAGAGGATTTGCTTTCACTTCTCTGCACCACCCTTCCCGGAACCGATGAACGCAGCGAGCGACGAAGGCACACAATCGCACGATATGTCAACCTCACGGCCGCTCTGGCTTGGTATGCTCAATCACTCATCGACCTTGAGACGAATGTGAACGTGACTAATCAGTGATACTTCAGGCGGGATGCTTCGACGAAGGTGAGACGAAGATTCCCGAACATGAAGAGCATCGCCGATGCGGGGCTGATGTCTGAAAAGGAGCGAGTACTTCTTGAAGCACTTCATGTGAGTTAGCGGAGACAAGTTTAGTATGTATGCGTGTCTGAATTTTCCTTCCATTACTTGGAATTTTTCTATGCGTTTTCAGACAGATGGCAAGTTCACTCGCTGGATGACGCCGCTTCACTGGATCCAGCAGATCATCGCCGACGAAGTGAAGGTTTGACTGCGAACACGCAATGACGGACAGCCCAGGACAATCCGAGCTGCTCACCGAATCAATTTATTGGGGAGCTCAAGGACTTGCGAAAGTCGTTCCGTCGGCTGTTCTGTTACGATTGGGTCTGCGTGCCGTTGGTCTACACTCAGGTAAATAACATTTATCATCTCTCTTTCTTTCATATACTATTGCTGTCAAGCAGAAACTTTATTCATTGAAGCTTTGAAACGGTGAAAACGCTTGTAGGTAGCGACTTTAGCAACGTATTCGTACTTCTTCTTCTGTCTCTTTGGCCGACAATATCTCGACTCGGACACGACTGGAAAGCGCTTGAACATCTACTTTCCACTCTTCACCGTCGTTCAATTCCTGTTCTTCGTCGGCTGGTTCAAGGTGAGGCGACCGATTCCTTTGCAATCTGGCAGGTCGGTCAAGACCTTATGAGGCCTTTCGGCCTAGACGATGACGACATTGAGATGAACTACATTTTCGATCGAAACGTCACTGTTTCATTCAACGTCGTGAATCGTCTGCAAATGAATCGATACCGTAAGTCGGCTGTTTTTATTACGCTAATTTTACCTGCAAAAATTATTCAACACAATCACAGGGAGAGTCAGAGGCGTTGCATTTCAGCCGATATCGAGGATGATGCCTTCTGGGCGAATCGCCAGACTAAGCCTCAGATCCCGCACACACCGTACTCCAGAATAATTGCGGAGCACGCGCCGAAGTTGCACTCGTGAGTTGCCTTTCAACGTAGCACAAAGAGGTCTAGATACGTTCCACTTGTGTCGCCAACAAAGCCCGACGGACTGACTCTAGAGACCGAGGAACGTCGAGGTCCATGGTTCTTGAAGAGTCTTGCTCGTCGTGCTACAAAGTATGAAGTTCTCACATTCTGGCAACAAAAGATTTGCAGACATGTCGAATGGTAGTCGTCATGGTTTTCATTGTCATTCCACGAAAGCTCCTTGTCTCGCCTTGAAATCAGCAAACTGGTCAGCAAATCAACCAAGTCACACCCAAACTCATCTCTAATGGCATTTTCTCCTCAGATTCTGGTTCTCAAAAGTGCACTTACTCCATTAGTTTCGCTTTACTTAGGAAAGAACACTACCGGTAACGAATAAACGGCATTACTTGATGTCTGAATTCAACAACAGCCTTGCTTGATATTCAAGACTTGCCACAACAGCGATGTCAGCGCGAAGATCGAGGTGCGATCTTGAATGTGAGAAGGTGACTGAGAAGAGCAGAGGGCAGAAGTGCTAATCTCTGCCAATCGCCGAGGTATTAGCACCTCGCCGTGAGAAAGAGGGAGGGAAAGCAGAGCTCGCATTCCCTCTTCGTGTTTCTTCTCTCGTCGTGGCTTTTTCTGTGATCCGTCAGCGTCCACACATCGCTCACTTTCTATTCGAGGTTGGTGACAATTTGCTTTTCCTGCCTGGTAACAATTGAAGATTGATTCAGACTTTTTGTTTCTATAGTGAATCCGTAGTTTGATAAGTTTTGCATTATCAACTGTTCATCTATTTGTTTCAGAGCAAGAATGGCGAAGAAACGTGTCGCTCGTAAGTCGAAGACCCCGAAGGCTGAGCCAGAATCCCCTCCGCAGGCTTCGCCTTCTGAAGAAACCGAAGACATTATCATCAACGTAATCGAGCCGAAAGAGGAAACGAGCGAGTCGAACTCGCCCGAGTTTGAAGTGGCCGCCCCTCCTCCTATCGAGACGAAGCAGGTTTCGGTCAAGAAAACGATCCGAAAGAAGGCAACTCCGGCACCGAAGAAAAGGAGCGGAGGCAAGAAGGCGGTAGTCAAGAAAGAGGTGGAAGAAGACGAGGTGAAGGACGCTGAGTCAAAGCCCATCGCCGAGACCTCGCCTGCTTCGACTACCAATGAGACTCCCGCACCGGCTCCACGACGATCACAGCGGTCGACACCACCGACACGGCGATCATCGCGAGTCAAAGCGAAGGAAGAACTGATGGAAGCCGCGGATGTGCCTCAACCACAACTATCTGAACCACCGGGAGCTGGTGCTACATTGAGTGCCGCGGCGAACTTGACTGCAAATACGGCAGACGAAACGGTTGACCAACAAGAGCCAAGTGAGTCCAAGAGTTGTTTCTGAATCTGAAATTTCAGAAGAAGCCGTTCTTGCAATAAAAGAAACAACGGCGATGGAGGAGCCAACGCTCTCAGTTCCGTCATCTGCCGTCGTTGTCAAGGAAGAGCTGATCGAGAAGGCCCAAGTCGTCCAGCCGAATGCAATTTCTTCCATTTTCAATAACGACGAGGATGACGACGGCATTATAATCAAGCTTGTCGAGGAACAACTTCAGCCTGAACCCCAAAACCTGGAACCGCCGACCCTTCAGGTCAAAGTGGAACAAACGGAAGCGCCAGTTCCTGTTTCTCAACCAACGGAGCAAACAAACGTAGCTCAGCCTTCAAGTGCTAACCACGAGTTGACCATCAAAGAAGAACCACTAGAGCCAGTGAAGAAGCCGAAGCTCACCAAGAAGTCGTCTAATTCGAAATCAGCCAAGTCTCCTGAGGTTGAGAATTCGCCAGCAAAGCGAAAAAGCTTGAAGCCGGAAAGTTCAAAAAAGAAGCCAGAGTCGGCGGAAGCCTCGAAGAAGGTCAAGCCAGAGCCGGAACTTCCTAGCAAGGCGGCCTTGAAGAGGAAGATCAAAGAAGAGGTTGATGCTTCTCCAAAGAAGGCCAAGACCGAAGCAGCAACGCCAACAACAAGCAATGCCACATCGCTCGAAGAGCTCTTTGCTCGCGATCGAGAACTTCGTGAGTACATTCATCGCACGGTCTTCAAGGCCATTGTCGCCAGCTTTGTTGTTCTGGACAGAGAACGACCAGCTGATCCTCTCACTACCATGGCCGATTTTCTTAGCGACTACGCGGTGAAGAATGCCTCAACGGACAAGCCAGTCAAAGCTTCAATTCGTAAAGTGAAGTAACTTTATTCACTACTGTATTGTGTTGTGGAAATGATTCGGAATCGTAATTTGTGCGCATTGTGCAATAAAATTATTGTGAAGGACGAAACTCCTGGAAATCAAAATGAAATAGAGTCTTGGAACTTTTAAAGCCAGTCGAAACGGTCAACCGCAATTCAAGGAGTGCCAATCAACCTGTGCTGCGAGGTATCGAGTGTGAGGTCTGGGATGCCGTCGAGGATAATGTTGCGAGCGGTGATAGCGCCTGGCGTGAAGTTCGGCTGTTCCACCCACTTCTCGTACCACTGAAAGGCAAATAGTCATTACCGAAAAGTGAGCTTTGAAAGTTGTTAAAGATCAAGAACTCACTTGAGGTCGGTCATTGCAGTTGTGTTGGAAGCGCAAGAATGGATCCGGCGGATCTTGGCCGAGTCCGAGGTCCAGATCCAGAGCACAGCCGTACAGGTAGAAGTTGCCGTAGATGTCCGTCGTGTTGCTCGACATCAGATCGTCTTGCCCGCGTGCCTGAAAAGAAATTTTCAACAAGCACTACGTGCGCTCATTCATCCACTAACTACGCAAACCGTTTTGCATGTTTTTCATAAAAGAGATAAAACAGCCAACCGCCAGGTTGAAGATGTCATGAATCTCGAAGTCGACCATGTAGATCGTGATTCCAGCGACAGCTTGAGGTTTTCGCTCACAGATGAGTCGACCGACAAGTGTGACGCACTCGGCGTCGACGAAGGTCGCAAGACCAGCGAGAACGCCGACGAACACTAGGGCTCGACGCATTCTAAACATGGAACTTTCAACTTTCTAAAAAGCGTGGAAAGAGTGAAGTCGCTCAAGAGCCAAGGACGAGCGCTGTCATTGTGAAAACAAAGCTCCCCGCCTCGTCTGGTAGGCCCCTTCTTGGCTGCCGGTTCAGCTCCGTCTCGAACAAGATCAGATCTGGGCGAAGGCCGCTTCGAGACGGGTCGCTGAGCGATAATCAATAGCATCCGTCTGGCTCCTCTGGAATCCCACCACCACAAGATCAAATCAAACAACGCAGGGCCAACCATCATAATGCAGACAACTTTCATCTGAATAGCTATTGCACAATTGAAACCGGAGAATCATTGTCTTGAGAAAATTGAGAGTCTTCAAGGATTGCCCATCCACTGATGCAACGAGGTGTCCAGGGTGTAGTCCGGCGCTCCATCGAGGTGGACGTTTCGCGTGTTGATGAAGCCAGGCGTGAAGTTCGGCGTTTCAACCCAGCGCTCATAGAGCTGAACAGAAAGAAACTGCCTTTAAAGTAACACAGACAAACCTGTGGACGATCATTGCAGCTGTGCTCGAAGCGGAAGTAGGGATCCGGTGGATCGTGGCCCATTCCGAGGT
>JAQIXL010002125.1:0-14229 GCA_034700245.1 Poikilolaimus oxycercus | reverse complement strand
TTTGGGCCCTCAGACCGAGATTCGAGATTTCGAGATCTCGGTCCGAAAAAACCGAGATTCGAGATCGAGATTCGAGAGCTCGCCCCGTCATTTTGCCTTGACACAAGCAATTATCACACTCGCGGGCAATTGACTTTACCAAAAAAGAAGAAAATCCCGCATACGCACAGCCTTGTGACGAATCTTCTTTTTTGACCAACGCAAAGACATTTTTCTCTCCGACACAACCTTTTCATAAGATCTCCAAGCATGCCACGCGTTTAGGTGTCTAGACGAAGATGCTAAAAGTTTCGCTACGCCTGCTTTCGAATTCAAAAGGCTTTGTTTGCTGCAGCATTGATTACTCATAAGCAGAAAGGGCAAACTCATTGTGCCGATGTTTCTGGTATAGATTCTGGCTTCAAAAGGTCTTTCATTGAAACGCCGAAGGTGATTGAATATGGAACGAGAAGGACGGGTTTCCACGTGACTTCTCCTGCCGCCTCGTCTGCCGACTGGCAGTGTGACCATCGGGGTCTCCTCGTTTGTACCAATGAAGTTGATGTTACAATCATTGCCTGCTCATCGGCGTTTGATAGACTCTGAGCACATTGATTTCCTGCTTTTCATCAAGAATTTCACGCTTTTTGTCTTTCTTCCTCGACTTATTTGCGCGAAAGAATTGAAATCCTTCCAATTAGTCTGCTTATCAAACAGGAGGGCAAGTGGCCAGCACACGAGCGTGTGTGTATCGCTGCGGGGACGAGGCGGTCTTACAATTAGTTCTAACCCCCGCTCCTTCAAGGCTCCTCAGCTCTTCACGACATTATGGTTCAAGTCGCCGCGGTTTGTAACTCTTTCTATAGTGAACTTCTTCAAAATCAGTGTCTTGTCACCGTTCTAATTGCACGTTTTAAGATCCCATTCGAGGGCAGTGGAGCGGAGAAACCAAAGACGACTCCTCGAGTCTCTTGGTTCGTCTACCTCCTCGCCTCCGCCGCGGTCATTGGTGGATTTCTCTTCGGCTATGACACGGGCGTGGTCTCCGGGGCGATGCTCTACGTGCCCGACAATGGCGGAATGACTCCTATGAACAACCTTTGGAAAGAGCTCATCGTCGCTATAACTCCTGGTTTGTTCTCTTTGATTTGTTCAAAGTCCTCCTCTAACAGTGAAAATGATCTCTTTTGATGAGACTCTACTCTCTCCTTTTCCCTGCATGTGCGCCCAGCGGTCCTCTTCCCGGGTTTATCACACACACTCCCTCTTACAAGGGCTTTTCACACTCGTGTTTTGTGGGAAAATGAGCAGCTGACGGTTTGGAGAGCATCGATTTCAAACCTTCTCTACCCTTTAAAGCTCGTTTCTCCTTCAGGTTGCGGAACCATCGGCGCCCTGCTCTCAGGACCATGCGCGGAACGATTCGGTCGCAAGAAAGTGATCGTCTTGTCGAGTATCATCTTCACTGTGGGAGCCTTCGTCTGTGGAGCCGCTTTCAACAAGCCCGTTCTTCTCATTGGAAGGGTGCTCCTGGGCATTGCCATAGGTACATATTTCTATCAAAGAGAGGAAGTTCGTCTTTAGGATTCGCCTCGATGGTTGTGCCCATCTATGTGGGCGAGGCGTCGCCGGCCCACATCCGAGGCCGCCTTATCACGGGCTTCCAGATCATGATCTGCTTCGGCATGCTTGCTGCAGATATTATTTGTGGAATCTTCTCGTATTGGGATCCGAAACGAGTTGGGTGGAGGTAGCTATTAATTTTTTGAAATAATTTTTAAAATTTCAGATTAATGCTAGGATTCGCGGCCGTGCCGGCAATTATTCAATTTATTTGTTTCCTCTTCCTGCCCGAGAGCCCGAGATGGCTTATTGAGAATGGTCGAAGAGAAGAGGCTGAAGAGGTTTGGTCAAGTGCAGCTTCTTGAAAAGAGAAAAGTTAGATTCTTTCGAGGATCTATAGTGGCGAAAGCGAATGGGTCGAATATGAAGTAGCCGAGATAGAATTCAATTATCAAAAGGGACTCGAGGAGAAGACGAAGAATGCTGGTTTGGCTCTTTTTCTATTTCATCGGTTTCATATTTAGGTGACACTCTGACACTTCTTCGAATCCTTCAAACACCCCATGTTCGAAAGGCTCTAATCATCGGCTGCCTTCTTCAAGCTTTTCAGCAAGTCTCCGGAGTGAACACGTTATTGTGAGGAAGAGAACTCTTTGAAAGAATCTGAAACAGATACTATACGGGCCAAGTGGTTCGATCGGCTGGAGTGAAGAGCAACCATGAGACCATTTGGATCTCGGTCGGCATTTCTGGTGCTTTTACTTTGCTTTGAACATGAAGAAAAAAATGCAGGCGCCCTCTTCGTCAGCACTTTCATCCCGCTGGTCCTCGTTGAACGTCTAGGACGTCGACTCCTCTTCTTGTTCTCCATCTTTGGTGTGGTCATCGTGTTGGCGGCTATGGGAGCAGCATTCTTGCTCATCAATCGTGTTTGTTGATGCTTCTCAAAAGATTTGAGATCTTCAGGACTCGAACGAAGCTGTCAATGATACGGGCGCCTGGTTCGATGCATCGTACTCACATGCAGTTCGTTGTCGGAGACATTGGTACGATTAGAACTTGGCTCAAGTTGAGTTTTTAGGAATTGCGACAATTGTGTTATGGACGAGGACTGTGGTTTTTGTTCGTTCAATCACAACAAAACTGGTAGGCCTTTTCAGATTTTAAAACTGAAAACATTAAGAAGAAATTTTCTCGTAGACCTTCAGGTTACTGTCTTCCCTTTCGTAAGGACGGCAACGACAAAGATGTCATGTCGGGGACGGGCTTCTGTATGAATGGAACTGGAAGCAAAGCAACTCAAGATATGGAGGGGTGGGATTGGGCCGATACTTACTGTAACACGAAATACACGGCGCTGCCCATCATCCTCATGGTCGTCTACCTCATCTTCTTTGCTGCTGGTAAGTAGCGAGAAATTTATAGTAAAACAAGAAAAAAATAACTACCATAATCTTCAGGCTATGCACCCCTCCCATGGGTGCTGAATGCGGAATTCTATCCGTTGTGGGCCAGAAGCACGTGCGTTTCAATATCGACAGCCACTAACTGGATCTGCAATCTGGCTATTTCTTTGACTTTTCTGACGTTGAGCGAGGCGATCACTAAATACGGTATTTTGCCACTTTAAACCGTCCAAGAAAAGAATTCAGGCACGTTTTGGTTCTATACAGGCGGGACTTGTGTGGCGTTTGTCTTCGTCTACGCCTTCGTGCCCGAGACTAAAGGATATAACATTGATGAGGTGATTTATTTATTTTTTATTGACATTATTATTTATTTTTACCATATATTTTAGATTGAGCGTCTGTTCATGACACAACAAGAGCGTGAGCGTTTTATGTCGACTGTGTCGGTGATCTCGGAGCACGTTCGTGAGAAGCACGAAACTGAAGAGCATAACGCAGCGGAGACCAAATTCTAGGATTTCCCTCTCATTCATTTATGCAAAGATTTGTTGTGCGGCTTTTGAACAGCTCAACGGCTCGAGTGACCGAATCGGACTGATTACTAGTCAACGATGGGACCGAACTCGTCCACATGGCGTCGAGGAGCGGGAAGGGTGCGAGCAGTCAGATGAACAGCCGCGACAGCCAAAGTGGATCATGAAGTAAGAACGGCAGAAGTAAGAAGCCCAAACAACTTCGAGGCCTTGGGAGGAACCAACGTGCGCCCAAGAACGAGCGTGTTTCGCCGCAAAGTTCAAGTGCCACCCAACATCGTGGACAAGCAAACGTCTCAAAGGGGGCATGTCTCAAAGGGGGCTCTCTCTATGAGAACTTTGATTCTTTGAATGACTCGTCATGCTTGGAGGGGGAAGCTTATCGAACGAGGGTCTAGAAGGAATTTTATTTGTGCCTGCTTCTGGTAATCGATGTTGTTGTCGTCTATGCGTTCGTCGAGAGAGCTTGTTGAACATTCGCAGTTTAATGCCCGCCTTCGCGTCGAGGACAGTGGCTTCTCCTTTGTGATGAAGATGACAAGACGGTTTGCTAGGAGGATACAGACATAGCTGACAGACATTTTGGGCTCAAGAAACTGCAACTTTCTCACAATGAGTTGACTATGTTGTGGAGGGATGACTGCTCTACCGCCGGCTCGTCCAAAGTCGGTTCACGTTTTCTGAATACTGTGCAGCGAGCTCTTTGAAGAGTAGTTCCAAACGTTCCAAAGCGTTGAAAGGCCGAACCCGTTCGTACGCATTACAATCTTTCGCCGGTCCCCCAGAGCGGTGAGAGAGAGAGAAAAGGGCTTATCGAGTCACCGTGTGAGACGCTTCTCGAAGGAATTTTATTTGTTCCCTCTCTTAACAATTCCCTTCATATGACGAATAACATCATGAAGCACACGCATTGAAAAGAGGAATTTCTTTCATCATTACTTATTTACAATAGCAATCTTGTAACTCTTTTGGCACTCATCTTATAATTGTCAATTATTCCTGTTAATTAAGCAGTCTCAATCATTCAGCTCGTCGCGGTAGACTGAATACCGTAAATCTCCCTTATGTTATTCACGAACTGCTCCTATCGTTTTAGCTACAAGCCAAATTCGCTTTTGACGAAGAAAATGATGTGAAGAATTCATGAATTCGGGTACTCTGCTTGGTCTCGTGTTTGCCGTCATTGTTCCCCCCCCCCCTGCTGGATTCTTAAACAGGGAGTGTTCATTCTTGGACAGTGATTGATAAGCTTAAGAGGGCTCACGTGTAACCCCCTCTCACACCAGCTCTAAAGTGAGGCGAGAATGCGCTTAGACATTGGACCTTAGATAATACCCGAGAGAGGAGGATTTTTTAGGTGTCCCTTTCTTTCTCTCATGTGTCCCTTTCTCTCGGTTTATAGCTTAGAACCGGGTAGGACGAAAATACTTTGAGCGTTCGATCTCATTTTGCTTCGACAGTACTGTGGCGAACCCCGTTTTAGCGACTGAGAGAAGATGGTTAAGAGCCCTTGTTACGAGCAGGATACAAAGAGTCAAATTGTCAATGACAAACTTGAAAAGGAATCGCAGTGTATTATTTTTTACTGATTGTGAGATACATGCAGTCTTCAGATGCTTGTTAGTGTTCCCAGTTATCCAGAGAGTTTCACATTAGTGTTAAATCCCCTTCCGAAGAAGGAGAGTATGTATGTAGGAATGCTTGTGCCCCCCCCCCCTCACTTCATGTGTTTATGGAAGTTCCAGACTTTTGCAAACCGAGTTTGAATTCCCTTTATTACTGTCGAAACAAAAAAAATGAAAATTGCCACAAGTATTGTATGAAGGAGTTCAGTAAAGAGCGTGGAAATAAATGCGACAGCCAACGTAAGAATCCGCGCGCACGGTCCAGTCTCCTCGCGGCAAATATCCTAAAGCTATGTACTCATTGCGGAGAATAATAAAGAATAATAAATAATAATAAAGATAATAAATATAAGAACAATAAAGGCAACGATGAGGATAGCACTCACGCTTGGGAGTCTGTGAATTGTAGACATCTGAAAAAGGATCATTAAAAATCAACGAAGGTCAAATTGAGACTTACACCACGATTTCTTGCAGCTAAACGGGAACAGAGCATTACACAAGCTTGTAGTCCAAGTTCCATCGCGTCCAATCCTCGCGCAACGCTTGCCGATAAGCTGAGACGACGGCTGTCCGGGTGCCCAATTTGTGTAGCGAGTATGATTCAGCTAAACAAGACTTTCGAGGCAATGCGTGACAATGAAAAGGGGGCGAATTTTCAACCCTTCAAAAATTCTTCTATCGATTTCCTTCATCTTGAAAGGCTAGACCCAGGAAATTTGATGCACGAACATACCGCAATCGACTGGTTGAAGAAGATCCACTTGAGTTGTTTTTCCGAGTTGACGTCGGACATAGTGAGCCAGCTTGAATCGAAGTCCAGAATCGGGCCTTCGCTGGTCCACATGTTGTTGTCAGTCATCAGGGAAGATGGAAGACCGGTAGTGGACGACACCAGTGTCGCATTTTGAGAGCGGCAGAAGTTGTCAGCCGATGCCCATGTTGTTGGTACAGATCGACGCAAATAGCATCCATCTCCATGCAGGGTCCATCCGGGGTCACAGCCTAGAAAGGATATGAACATTCTCACTGTTAACAACAGGCCCTTTTACCGTTGTGAAGAACGAAGATCTGTTGCTTGTTGTGTTCGTCGTTGATGATAGTGGTAACCGGACCGGTCCATTCCGTTCCTATTGTAAATTATAAACGTTTCATTTTTTTGTAAAATACCATCTGGCTTCAGAATTGTAAATGGTCGAGTTGGAAGCGTATGCGGCATGACGAGTGCGAGCGCCTGTGCCTTGCTTGTATAAAGAGTAGGATGGAAGGTGGTGTTCCGACACAAACCCGTCCACAGAGATGACACTAATTCGTAATTAAAGAAGAGAGTGAGCGTATCAAAGGCCTAAAAAAGAAAAAAAATTTGTTCTTTCAATGACTTCAACCGACCTTCTCGATGTTAGCATTGTCGAGAATAAACGTGTATCCGCTGAGGCTCAAATCGTTGTAGATCTCGTCGTAGTTGTATTGACAATACGACTGGCTCATTTGGATGATGAAAAGCTAAACGCGTTGATTGCATTCTTGTTTGTATTGTTGTCTTGTATTGTTTGTAAAGTAATATTGTTTGTAAATGACAATAACAATATTATTTGTCTTATGATCGAGAACACACTCACGAATGTATTCGTTCGAGTCAGATTCTTGGAGATTTGCTCGCGATAGAGCTTGTCGACGTCGCCAAACGAATCCAATAACGTGAAGACGAGAGCGCCGGGATGGCGATCGATGATTGTTGGCAGGTTGTTCATAAAGCCGTTAGTTCGGCAACACGCGTCCGAGCAAATTGGAAATGGCTTCTCCAGAACTTGATTGAAGGCGGCGGTCAGATTATCCGCCTGACAAGTCGAGGTAACAAGTTCCAACGATTCTGTAAAAAAATTGAAGATGACGAAAATCAAAAGTCACCTTCCATATCTGTGCGGTAAAGATGAAAAATAAATCTGTCGACGGGACCTGAGTACTGACTGAAAAAGTTTGTTGCTCCTATCTGCAGGGCCGAAATTGCATTTTGTCTAGAAATTGAAAAAAAACGGGTTCAGTAAGCAACATAATCATACTGTGTGTTGACGGTTTGTTCTACGAGAAACACCACTTCACGCTGAGGAGTTGGTGGTCCTAAAATCATACTGTATTGAAGCGGAATGTAAAATTGGGCGTGATTCTTCATCGAACTATTGTACTCACCGGCTGGGGTTGCAGTTGGACAACTCCCGGTCACGCTTTGGACCACGCTGACTAGAACTGTTACCAGTAAGAACTGCATATGGACTTTCCGATCTTCGGCCCTGCAAAAAAAACTCACAAAGAGCCTGAAACTGCGAATTTAAAAGGAGAAAATTTGAAGCTCTTTGGGAATGAACCGCAATGAGAGAGACGCCTTGGAGAATAAAAGTGATAAAGGCGACTGACGAGCTTGACTCAAACGATGAGAGATAAGCACCATCTCTCTCAGTTGCAGTCTGTCGGCATCGCGGGTCTGACAATGTGCTGTCTCATCTCTTGTTTTTTGTCCTTTCCGCGTCTATAGGGTCATGACGGAATCTTTTTTTCAAATTTCACTGAATTTTAGCTCTTTTTCTTCGCTGCAAAAACTATCTAATTTTTGCAGGCTGTGGGAAAGGGGCATCGACGTTGTCAATCATGTCAATCAGATGGTTAACGCCCGTCATTTTCATGCTGACAAGCAGAAAGTTGTTGTCTTTTTACATTATTTAAATTGTAGTGACATCGGCTCTCGCTCAACCTTCCTTAAAGATCCGCCAGTGTGCACATTCTACCAATGGTACTCGGCTCGGACAAGTATGCGAATCTTATTGTTTAAGAAACAAAGAAATTCATGCGATGAAAACAAGCACATCCATTTTTTTCTTGTATTTTCTTAAATACATCAAAAAGATTAAAACAAGCTCTTGCAGGTTTCGTTGTATTTTCAAGAATCGGCACGCAGATTGTACGAGAACGGAGTCGCAGATTTTCTGAGAGGCCTTCCGTCAACCACTAGCTTGGAGGTAAGCTTTATGTGAGAGTGGTTGTGAAATAAAAAAAATTCAGGTAGTGGTTTACTCCTTGGCTGCGGCACAGGCGGCACAAATTCTAGCTTGGGCTAAATCCGAAGACTTGCCCGTTCTCAACAATTTTCGCTGGTACTACAGTTTCGGAGAGCCGCGCTCAAGCGATGATGCCCTAGCTACCTATCATTCCAACAGCGTGAGATATCAGTAGCCTCATACGATTACGTTTCAGTACCCCCAACACTACCGCGTCATTCACGATCTTGATGACGTCCCCCGAGTTCCTCCACGTTCTTTCGGCTTTAAGCATTCTCTTAATGAGGCAAGAACTGTTTTATGAAGCTTAGTAGCAGACCGTTTAGATCTTTTATCCGAATCCAATGCGAGTGGGTGATCCATACACAAGCTGTTTCAGTGAAGAGAGTGAGCACTGCGCGGATGGAAACACTGAGTACGTTTTTTTTTCTGAGATAGGTATTGTAAATGCGCACATCCTTAGACCGGATAATGAGCAAGATCACACGAGCTATTATTCTGTGGCACCGTTGGACGTCTCCTGTGTTGAGGAGTGAGCAACTCGAGAGCTTTTGGTCGAGAGGTAACAAAAATGAAGCAACTTCATTTTTGATCCTTTTATCATTCGTTGTTGAATTTTCTAGCGTTTAATTCGCTCCTCAGTTTGTGGTTGTATGTACTTATACAATACATAAGATGTCTTTGGGTAGAAACAAGTTGAATTGTAGAAACCGCAGTCCCATCCATTAGACAAAATCTCATTCAAAGCTGTTGCTTCTTGTCGGCTTGAGTTTCGCTCCAGAAAATATTCACCAAATATTTGTCTTCCAACAAAGAGCCTGAAGCTGAAACGTCTGTTGTAAGCAGCTGCGTTATGTATCGATCACGTAAACGCGTAAAACTCAATTACACGCTGAAAATTCAGAAAAACAGCATTGCTGTTCATTTTTTCCAGAACAAATAAAGCATCTGTGAACAGAGAACTTTGTTTATGAATGGGGTGAGGCAATGGAAAACCCGCATGTGGCAGCTGACTTCAATTCCATGCAAACTGAATTCCTCCAAGATGCTGCTCTTTCTGTTTCAACGGAAAGTTTTCTCAAGAGTTTGCTCAAGGATTAGCCATGAGCAAGCTTAGAAGAGAGAGAATTTTCCGTGTGTCTGTGGGTTCAGAATGTTTCTGCATGCAAAGCCAAAGACAACGCATGGAGGAGCGTGGGCGCGCTTTATAGCGCCACAGCACGTCGTCTCGGCACAGAGAGACCTCCTCGGTCGCCATCCATTCTTATGCGAAGGTTGATAGGCAATTTGGACCAATAAGCAGCTGCTTCTTTGAATATGCCGGTCCACTTCTCAAAAGGCTCATTGTTCGTATCTTCGTCTCCAGCGTCTCGTCGGAATGGCCGACGGCTGCTGCGTCCGATGGTGAGCTCTCTTCCTCCTCAAGTAAAGAGTTCAGGCTCAAGCGCAACGTGCTCCTGCTCTTGACGGTGACCGCCGTCATCGTCGGCGTCGGCCTTGGTATTGGATTGCGTCATGTGAGTGGCTACTGTAGTAATATTTCGGCCTGTAAAGAATATTTCAATCTACAGTAATCCTGCTACCGTAACCCTTTTCTTCAGGTTCCACGATCCCGAATGGACGAGGACGCGATGATGTATCTCGGCTTCGCCGGCGAGCTCCTCGTCAACATGTTCAAGATGATCGTCGTGCCGCTCATCGTCGTCTCGCTTATCAATGGTCTCTAAATAAATACAATAATAAAATAAGTAAACATTTGAATAAATTATAAACAAACAAAAAAACTTTTAGGCATGGGCAACATTGACCCGAAGGACGGCGGTCGGCTCACGCTGCTCGCCCTTGCCTACTACTTCTGCACGACCCTCATTGCCGTCCTGGTTTGCTAAGCTCATAAGAAGAGAACGTGTTACCAGACGGGTATCGGCTTTGTGATGGCCATCGGGCCAGGTCGGAACTCGGAGCTGGGCAAGAACAAGAAAGTGGTGCTCGCCGCCGACAGGAAGCCCGTCAAGATCGCTGACACTATTCTTGACCTCTTACGGTCCGTTGAAAAGGCTCAATTGGAAAGTTTCGAATGAGAAAAGAGCGGTAGAACTCGCAACGAAAATCAGCGAAACTCAAAAATGAACAAAGAGCAGAAAGAGGAGAGATTACTGTATGTTCCAGGAACCTGTTCACGGAGAACCTCGTGCGGAGCACCTTCCAACAGGTGAAGACGGACTACAAGAAGGCGAGCGGCGCCACGCTCTCCTCCACCACCTCGACGACCGCCCTCACGACGACGGCTAATGATACGACCAGCCTCTTCACGACGAGCATGAACACGACGAGCAATGAGACAACCACCTCGAACTATCCAGATTACGACGAGTCTACGGTAGCTTAGTGTTTTCGCTGTGAGACCTACGACAGTCGGAGTTCGTGTCGACGGTGACCACGATGGCCGTCAAATGGGTGCGCGACTTCGGCTGGACCAATGGATCGAACATTATCGGTGAGGGTCTCGAAGTGAGTTTTGAATTTCCCGCCAATAGGCCTCATCCTCTTCGCCATGGTCTTTGGCACGTTTCTCAGTCGACTCGGCAAGCCCGTCAAGCCGCTGCTCGACGTCTTCCGGGCGCTTGATCTCATCATCATGCGGATTGTGATGCTCATTGTTTGGTGAGGCTCCCTATTCCTCAAAACTACAGTAATCTCGAGCCTTCCAGGTACTCTCCCATCGGCATTATCTCATTGATCGCGTACAAGTTCGTTGAGATGAAGGACCTCAGCGACTTGCTTCATCTTGGTCTGATGGCCTCGGAGCGAAAATCGCAATGTCTTCAGGCATGTACGTGGTGACGGTAGTCAGCGGCACGCTGGTGCACACCTTCGGCACCCTCATGCTCATCTATCTTATATTTGCACGGCGTGTATGTTACCGAATCCCGATCCTTCTAAGTGGCTGGAGCTTTAGAATCCATTCAAGTTCATCTATCACATGTCATCGGCCATCTTCATGGCACTCGGCACGGCATCGAGGTAAACAAGTCTACAAATTAGTAAACAAATAAACAGTGCTGCCACGTTGCCAATAACGTTTCGATGCGTGGAGGAAGGTCTTGGAGTGGACCACAAAATCGCACAATTGGTTCTGCCTGTCGGATGCACCATCAATATGGTTCGTCCTCTTGCACTCGAAGAAGCTACCGTAACCCTTCTCCTCCAGAACGGAACGGCGCTCTACGAGGCGGTCGCCTGTCTCTTCATCGCGCAGCTCAACAATCTGAGCCTCGGGGCCTTGGAGATTATCGTCGTTACGTAATTACCGTAATCCTTAAGAAAGAACTTCTCACAGGCTGACCGCAACACTGGCGTCGATGGGCGCGGCGGCCGTCCCGCATGCCGGCCTCTTCACTCTCGTGCTCTGTCTGGCGGCCGTCAACCTTCCAGAGGACGACATCGTCTTCATCCTCTCCGTCGACTGGCTTTTGTAAGTTTTAGACCTGTTTAGGGTTACGGTATCCTCAGGGACCGCGTGCGCACGGCGACGAATGTCCTCGGCGACGCGGTCGGCGCCGTCATCCTCGACCGCTACTGGAAGCGGCGACTTGAGAGTTGGACAACTTTGAGCTCTTCAATGAGAATGCGTTCAGAGAAAGGCGAGGAAGAAGCGTTGGCTGAGCTGGGCACCCTCGAGGAGGACGGCGAGGGAGACGAGAAGAAGTCGGACCCGGACGCCGACAAGACGTCCACGAAGACGAAGAAGGACGAGGCAGGCTCTATCGTCTCTTGATTGTGGCACTTCAGGCTGGAGAGTCCTCCGACGAGGACGAGACGTCGTCCCCAGGACCCGTCGACCGCGACTTGAAGTCGATGAAGGAGAAGCGAGAGGTCGCTTGAGAAGTCGAGTCGTCCCTCGACCAACTTCAACTCCTTCGTTGCATAAACATGTCACCAGTTTTATGAAAGTTCGACGCTCTCCAAGAGATTGCAATACGACTGCGACGTTGCCAAAAAAATGCAAATGCCATGCGGCAATGAGATTTGGAGGGAAAGTCAGACCATCGACACATCGGCATTATTTACTGTTTCCAGTTCTTCGATGTTGTATGAAAAGCTTGTCCTATTCTACATTTATTTATTTACGAGTGTACTATCGGCCGGAATAACTATTTAGTTTTACCTTTGCAGAATGGCATTAGTCGCTTTCATCATGATGCTTATCGTTGTATCGGGTTTGTTTTGCAAGATGTGGTAATTACTTCAGCTAACAAAACCATTTAGTTCATTTAGTTCAGCCGATGAGCCAAAGACGTTTGCCATTTTATTTGAGGGGAATCAATATGTGTACAAATATCAGGTAATCAAGCAATTTTTTTTTTCAAAAAGAGAAAACCCGAGTGGAATTTAGGCAAACGTGGCGCACGCCTACCATGTTTTGATTGAACACGGCGTGCCGGCGGAGAACATCATCACTTTCATGTATGACGATGCCGCTTACAGTGACTTGTATGTGGTTTTGAACAATGTTATTTTTTTTACAATATTTCCGCTTTTATTTTTCAAAAATCGGTTGATGCCATCATTTTAGGAATCCTTTCCCCGGAAAACTCTACAACGAACCGGATGGACCCGACGTTTACGCGGGAATTAAAATCGATTATCGATTACGCGATATCACACTCAACAATTTCAAGGCTGTCCTGGAAGGAAACGCTTCGGCCACAACCGGTGGCACGCGGCGGGTACTTGAAAGGTACGATTTCAACCCAAATTCGACAGACTCGGCCATTTATAGCGGGCCAAACGATCGCGTCTTCATCTACTTGACCGACTGGGGCGGCGAGCAGATCATCTTTCCGACCGAATTTGTGAGCCTAAAATATTTTTAGCTGCTTATAAAGGTTTTTTTCAGCTCACTCCGTCAGTATTGAATGCGACTTTAACGTCAATGTACGAAAAGAAGAAGTACGCTCAACTTGTCTTCTATATGTCCAATGGTGATGCGAGTCTTTTCTTCGAAAACGTGCTATCACCAAATATCAACGGTAGATTTTTTTTCAATTTTTGCAAAAAAAAGAAAAACGTTTAGTTTATGCTGTTGCATGCACAAAAAAAGGCGAAAATTGCGAAAGTGCCTATTGTAACACGAAACGCTTTCCCAATTGGTGCATCAGTGACCAGCTCTCTGCTAGCTGGATGAGGAATGCCGATACGGTTCGCGTTTTTGTAATCTTTTTCAAAAATCCAAAAAATTACAGACTGATTTAAATATGGAGACTCTGGATGAACAAGTCGAGATAATAAAAAAGCAGACGTCTAGCCACGTTCAAAGATTCGGCAATCTCAGCATCGGAAAAATGCCGGCTGGTCTCTTTCAAGGCAACAAACCACGCAAGACTTCATCAACAGCTTTAACTTCTTTTGCTTATTTCAAAAATGTTTTTAAATATGGGTTGCAGTTAATTTTTTAATCTGTTGAACTGCATAGAAGGCAGTTTCGCTACCATTGCGAATCTTTTCTGTATAAAATTCCAGAAGGTCTGCAAAGCTTTACACAACGACTGTGTCATAAATGCTTTCCTCTTTCTCAGCGACTTTGTGTTTCTAAGGAAGACGATGAAGGCATTGAAGCTACCGACAATTTGAATTCTAGCCATGCAACAGAAGCAGTTTGTTAGGTTCCATTGTTTGGCTCAGAGAGCCTTGCAGAGTCTTCGAGACTGCGAAACATGACCACTGAGAAGTCCCACAATTTTAAGATTTAAGATTTAAGATTTTATTCGCTCTGGGATAAGGGGAGATCGAAGCAACGTTGAAGTCGAAACCGCGTCGTTGACGTCGTAGCCGCGCAGTTGGAGTCGTAGCCGCGCAGTTGGAGTCGTAGCCGTGTCGTTGAAATCGTAGTTGCGTAGAATTGTTATACCGTTATTAGCGAATGACGAAGTATCTGCCGTTGCAGATGTTGAAATTGAAAATGGGACTGGTGAAGTGGCCGTCGTATTGAGTTATATCCATTTTGAGCGAATGAAGAGACATCTGTTAACCGATGTAGATTTGAGAATCTAAAAAAGTTGGTAGGAAA
>JAQIXL010002124.1:0-14229 GCA_034700245.1 Poikilolaimus oxycercus | reverse complement strand
CGTAGGTGGAAGTTTTGCAAGAATGAAGTTCGACTGTTAGCGACGAAGAGTGTTTCAGTTCAAAAATACGACGAGTTGTTCGTGAAATCTCTTTTCAAATGTGTTTCGCGCGTGGAATGGGTTGTCTTGAACATACTAGACAGCAGTCTCAAGCCGACATATACATTTTTCAGTTTTCCAAATTCTTCCCTTCCGCTTCAACCCGTTTGGAATATCAGTGAGACATGAGGAGAAGTGATCGAGACTTGTGCGGCGGGCGGCTCTCGAAGAGGTCTCTCGCCGCAAGAGGACAGAACCTCTTGACAATAGACATCCTTCAAGAGAAGGCAAATCAAAACCGAGAAGCCGTCGCAGAAAAAAAATTAAAAAGCGTGGCGATTTATAATTTACGTTTTTGAACGCACAAAACTAAAACCAACGTCTCAAGCAAGAATTGCGTTCATTTGTGCGGCGCTTGAAACATCCATCAACAACATCCTTGTCCTAGCGGCGACAGAAAATGAAGTGGCCCATTATTGGAGTTCTGAATCCACTCACCACAAGATCACATGCTGAAACATTACTGAAGCTCTGACGGCTCTGTCCGAAATCATAACATCAACTCCTGTTTTGCCGAACGAAACAACTTGAAACACCGCTCCTTCCGTCATTTGTGCACGTGAAGAAATTCATTGACAACTCCCACGAGGCATCAACATTGACAACTCTGAAGCAATCGTCGAAAACGACGCCTTTCTCTATGAATTCGTGGATGTTCGGCTTTACCCGTACTGTGCCGCTGATCAGTCGATTTTGCAGCTCGTCGCTTAAGGTGTGTATTTCACTTTGAGAAGTCCTTCTGGACTAGGATAGACTTTGAACGAAGCAGTATTTGGTCATTTCGGAAGAGGGAAGAAGGGGACACGTGCCAGATTGAGAGCACGGAGCCGAAGCAAGACGCTTACTTGGGATAAAAATTGTGCAGAAAAAGGGTTAGAGGAGGTTCATCAGGTGCACCATGTTTTGACTGTGAAGTGCTTTACGCACGAACGACGAGTGTAGTGGGTTGAATTTCGAATGAGGAAGAAATGCACCGAGTTTGCAAGAGTTGCAATCCTCCACCGCGACGCGTGCGTTCAAATCAGCAGTGCGGTCGTCTTGTAAGATTCGTAGAGAGTACAAAAGGCCTGAAACAGCGTTGGTGATCCGCTGAAAACTTCTTTAGAGCAAAGATTTCAGAGTTAATCAAAGATTCTGAACCTCGACACTGAACGTTTCGTACCTCGAATTGGTGTCTTTCGAGCAATTCCAACAAGACCCTGAAGTCGTGATGTCATCTTGTAAAGTTCATAGACTGTGTAGACTGTGCAAAAATGCATGAAAATCATTGGACGCTGATAGTGAAGCTGTTGATTGTACAGAAGGGAAGGCGAAATCCCCTTGGGCCACCTGAAAGGAGAGCAGAGGCTTCAAGCTACATTTTGGAGAAGGTGCATAAAATGGCCGACGAATCAAACAAGATAATCAAACAAGCGAGAGCTGAAGGTTTCTTGAGGAAACCTGCTTGTTATCAAGGCGTTTTCGAGGAAGAGCTGAAAGCATTACTGTTTGGCATGCAACAAGGCCGTAACTCCGTTAGGCAAGCCAAAAAATAACTTGTGTATTCAGTTGTGCAGCAATTGAAACTTCACTTGGCGCTACGTCAAATCGGATCCACTCGCTTTGTTGTGAAAGGGAACGAAACATTTGCAGAGAAAATGCGTTGCAATCGCGAGTTCAGAATCGAGTCGCTACAAGATACCTAGCTGAATCATAACCATCTAATTTGTTGCGTCTACGTCACCGCTCGTAATATTTTTCCCGATAATGCCTCCAAGTTGGACACGACTTGAAATCTTTCTTGTTCGCTGTCACCTAACATAGCGGCATTCTTTAGTGAACCGAATCCGATTCCCACGAGGGTACCTTCAACATTCACGAGACGGTAGTCGTTTAATCTTCTAACCGAGTTTGTAAAAAAGCGTATAATCACTAGACAAGGCCGGACTTGGACCGCTATAAGTTTGAAGCTTCGAGGAACTGAGAGAAACGAGTTTGTTTGAATTGGTTTCGGTCGCTGAACGAAGAGCATACAATCGTAATTGGGGCAATCGCTGATCGATATGGATCACATGTTGAAACCTTGTAAGTTGCATCGTAGGTGGAAGTTTTGCAAGAATGAAGTTCGACTGTTAGCGACGAAGAGTGTTTCAGTTCAAAAATACGACGAGTTCTTCGTGAAACCTCTTTTCAGATTTGTTTCGCGCGTGGTGTGTGTTGTTTTGAAGATACTAGACAGCAGTCTCAAGCCGACATATACATTTTTCAGTTTTCAAAATTCTTGATGAACCACAGCTAAAGTCGCATTGAAGTCTGTGTTAATCAAAATCAGCGTGCGAGAGAGTATCGATAAGCTGAATTAGAGACAGGTTGGAAGACAACCAGCCGCATTCAAGATCATTCTGTTTTTGCAAGTATCATAAAACCGAGTTCGTTTTGCCATGAAGAAATTCTTTTTGGAAGATGTCGCGGTTTCAAATTTGACTCTCAACCCTGTCCCAAGAATTACTGCCTCGCAACTTCTCCCAAATTCAGCCTCCATTCAAGGCAGACGGAATACGTCGATTGGAGTCCTCTGGCAGATTTCTTGATTCAGGCGCACTACGAAACTTAGATGTTTTTGTTTCTTACCATCTATCGGCTCATAGAATTTTTCTCTCTCAAACCTCCCCATGCAAGCCTTCAACGAAACTCACCGATCTCAATCGTTGCATGCCACATTTTCCTAACGGCAACGAATAGGAGTTTGTTCCATTGGCTGAGTAGGACTGCCGACAGCTCTTGTCCTTGGCTCGACCCTGAATGACCCTGTTATGACACCTCTCAATACCGTATACCTTAACGAAGATGTTTCCCTCAAAAGCCTTCGCGGTGACGATGTCCACGGCGAGGTCATTCTCCTCACAAATCACTTTTGGTGTGCCTGCAAGAGGAAGGGCGAGTTAAAGGAATCGAGGCGGAAAAAGTAAGACGAAAGAGGGCGAAATGGAGTACCAATGATGGAATTCTCCACGAAGGCCGTCACGACGACCGGCAGCAGGGCGAGGGCGAGCCACGGCAGCATCGCTGAGGAGGAGGGAGGAAGAGGTGAGATGGCAGCTCTTGAAGAGAATGAAGAGAAGGTGGAAGTCGAAGTTGAGCAAAACGTTTGAGCTAAGCGAGGTGTAAGAGTAGTTTTCTGAAACGGCGCAGAAAGTACGAGGCAATGATGAAGACGAGAACGCGTCTACAAGTGAAATCATTAGAACATACCGCCTTTAACAATTTCAAGCAGCCCACAAGAATAAACGGAAACTCTGAATTCGTTTGCCTTACCACAAGTTCAGTCCACGAAACTCAGTAGCCCCCAAACCCCGTAACACCGGCTCAGACAAGTCATAAAAGATCTCAAAAGAGCCGAAAAGAGGAAGAGACGTTCCGCGAGGGTCGTCCGAACGCCTAGTGACGGTGGGTGTCCCACGGCTCTCGGAGTGAGTCCTCATCCTCTCCCCGCCCCTCCCTTCTTCATACCGAGGAAGAAGTGGGGGACGCGGTCGGCTAAGTCCGCGGCGACCTTCGGGTCCCCCCTCTCCTCCTCCTCCCTCCTCCGGGCTAGAACTGCCCGCCTCGAGGTACAGAAATGACCTAAAATGAGGACTTCGGTGCTAGATATGAACCCTGTGAATTTGGAAACAAAGCATGCCCCGTAGTTCAAATAAGGGAACGAAGATCCCCTCCGGAAAAGTCCCACTACCTCGATGTGGAGGGGCGAGCTGAAAGAGGCCGTGTATGCCTAACGCGGCGACGTAAGCGCTGCAAATTTTGAGGGACGCAATATTTGGTCATTTCGGAAGAGGGAAGAAGGGGACACGTGCCAGATTGAGAACACGGAGCCGAAAAAGGCGCTTCCTGAGGGGAGGATAAAAATTGTGCAGAAAAAGGGTTAGAGGAGGAGAGGTTCATCGGGTGCACCATGTTTTGGACTGTGAAGTGCTTTACGCACGAACGATGAGTGTAGTGGGTTGAGATTCGAATGAGGAAGAAATGAGGCGAGTTTGTAAGAGTTGCAATGAGTTTTTCAAGATGTTTCGTTTAAGTCAATAGTGATGCTGTCTTATGATTCGCAGGGAGTGCAAAAACGCCTAAACGAACGCTAGCATCAATAGGTTGTATCCGTGTGGTTTAGCAGATGTTTCAGAGTCAATCAAAGACCCAGAAGTTCAACAAGAAACGCTGCGTCAGACATTAGGCGTTTTCAGACATTTTAGATAAGGCTTTGAAAGACGTGGACGTCTTGTAAGATTCATGGAGAGTGCAAAATGGTTGAAATTCATGATCATCAATAAATTTTGCTTCTGGCCGCTTCTCGTTCAGCATATGTACGTTACAGAGCGAATCAAAGTTCTAGAAGCTCAACACTGAACGTTAGGTCGCTGCAATGGTGTTTTCAGAGAATTCCAACAACTCCCTGAAGTCGTGAAGTCTTCTTGTAAGATTCATAGACAGTGCAAAATTGCCTGAAAGGCATGTGAATCAATAGGAAGGTGATCCAGACTTCTTTCATTCTACAGAAAGTGTTTCAGAATCAAAAGAAGACTCGGAACCTCATCAGCCAGTGTTGGTTTCACATTGACTTCCTCAGAGCAACATCTCCCTGAACTCATCCCTCGACCAAGTCTCAGTTTCTTCAATCTCGTCGCGACCTTGGCTGTGTGAGGTCCTCACGTGTTCACACAGCGGGACGAGTCTCATAACAATTCTTTTCTCCTCACGCCCAAATTGATTCTTGCTACTTTCCCCTTCTCCTCCTCTTCCCTTCAACCCGTTCGGAATATCAAATGAGGCATGCGAGGGAGAAAGTGGCCGAGACTTCCGTTGACCGCGAGTGGCCTGTGCGGGCGGCTCTCGAAGAGGCCTCTCGCCGCAAGAGGGCAGAACCTCTCGACAATGGGCATCCTTCAAGAGAAGGCGAAATCCCTTTGCCCCCGACTCGCACTCGGAAATAACCGCTGCCAAGGGAAGGAGAGAGAAAGGAGATGAAGGGTTATTGCGGAATGTGAAGACGGCCTTCTTTCTTCTAGAATGGCGTTGCTCTTGGAAAGTGCAAGGAGGGCCACTTCTTAGGGATCAAGGAACATTTTGAGAGAAGGACGACGCTAGAACGGGTAATCAAAACAGGGAGAGCTGAAAGATTCTTGATGAAACAATCTTGGTATCAAAGTCGTGAGGAAGGCCTGAAAGCTTTGACTGTTTGTCCTTCCAGTGGAGGCGTCAATAATTCAATCAGTTGACGATTCCTTTGTGCAGCCCTCGAAACTTCTTTGGTCGTTATCAACAACAGTATTCTAAGTCGCAAAAGAAAATGAGGTGATCAGCAACGGGGCTTCATTCATTGGGAGTCCCGAAGTCATCCACAACAAGATCACTAGTTGAAACATGACAAATTCCTTCGAAACGTTTCCACGCACGTCTAGCATTCGCCTAGTCCATGGCCGGCGATGAGCGAGACTTGAAACCTTGATCGTTTATCCGACAGACGTGCTTCTGATCATTTTCATCAGTTTCATTCTTTTCAACGTCCGAGCAAAAGGAGTCATTCGCACTCTCAGATTCATTGTCTCAAGTCTTCTCTCTGAAACACATCATTTTGCCTTCCTTCACAAGGTTGTTTCCCTCACAGCCCTCGAGGTGGGCAGAGTAGATAGAGACAGGGAAGAGACTGACTGCGTCGTGTCAAATTGTCGTTCATCCACTGACTCTTCTTCTTCCCTCACCCTCCTGCTGACCCGCTTTGCTCCGACCATGAAGAAGACGCTTTGGGAGAGGCCTCTTCCACCTCGCTCGCCGGTCACACTCGAGTAACTCCACTCTGAGTCTCCTTCCACGCGAAGAAAGAAGTACTCAAGTCGTACCAAAGTAGTTCAACAGGCAAGAAGAGTTGTTAGAGAAGAACAAAAACTTCGAGCCAGGCAGATGTTGAACCACCGGGCGGGGCAATTTCCGGGGTGCTCCAGGCTAAATCCGTGTTTGGCACAGAAAGGAGATGGTCAAGGTCGGGGTCGAAGCGGGCAACCGGCGGTGCACTTTTCGGATTTTCGGTCGTCTCCACGTCGTCTCGGGTAAGACATGATCAACACTAAAACACGACAATGAGGATGAAGAGAGCAACCGAAAGGGCAATGGTCTTTCCGCGGCCGATGCCGATCTTCGAGACGACCCTTGATCTGAGGTTGGGTCACGATACGATAATTCGCGCGGATCACGCAACGGATTACGGTAGACGGAGGAATTTGGGATTTCTGCGGTTTCGGTCGTTGTGTTTTCGTTGTTCGTCGGGGTTTCGCGTTCGTTTCGGTCTTGCTTCTTTGCTTTCGACTTGTTTTGCGCGTATTGCTTGAAGAATGGACTGCGGATTGCATTGCGCCTCTCGCTATTGCGTGAATTACTTCGAAGCAGCGCAGAAATTTCGTGGACTTGCGAGTTTTCACATGAGTTTTGGCTGCGTTTCTTTGTTTCGCCGCAGTTTTGGCGTCGTTTATCTCGGGAAATACATGTTGCCGTAATGATTGCTCAGTTCTGATCTAAATATCCTCGTTTTCAGGTTTTATACCAGTTCCTCATCGTGTCGTAGACGCGCGATGCAGCCCGTACCGTCGATGGACGAGAGCTTCCAGCAGGCGATGCGCGAGATCGCGCCGCAGAACGATCCGTTCCTCGCGTGGCAGGTTCGTTTCCGTCGCGTTTTCTTAACGAATGTCGCGAACATTGCAGGAACAGATGTTTCGCGCGGCGTACATGAACGGCGGCATGGCGCCAGCGCCCACGTCGCATCTGCCCATTGTGATGGCACCGCCGCCCTCCGCCTATATCGTTCCCTCGACTCCGTCCTTCGGTCCGCCACCGTACCAGTCGTGAGTTTGCTGAATATGTTTCAAGTGGGGAGGAAAATGGATTTCTTTTCGAACCTTTTGCTATTTGGGCAGCTTTTAAAATTACCAATCTACTAATTGAAACCAGTTTACTTGCAGGTACATCTCGAACAACTCGACGGGCAAGCTCTTCATCGTGCGTCCCGAGGAGCGGCAGCGCACACCGTCGCCGGCACCACCGCCGCCGCGCGAGCAAGTGGGCGCGAACACCACGGAGGACAAGAAGTCGGTCAAGTCCAAGATTCCCGTCGTTGAAACGGAGGAGGAGGTTCTACACACTTTTGTGAAAGAAGACAACTTGTGTAGATCACGAAGAAGCTCTTCGCGCGTCCATCTGTGCGCAACCTCTTCAAGGGCAATGTCGCGGTGCGTGGCGCCTTCATGTTGGATAGGAACATGGTTTCAGGATATGCGTCGTGCGGTCGCTGCTCTGACCGAAGAAGAACGAGACAACATGGACACGCTCCTCAGCTTCGCCAAGTACTTCAAGACGTCACGTCTCGAGCTGAGTAAGTTTTGAGCAGAATACAAACGTGCTGCAAATTGGGGCTGTCGATTTGGCCGTCATTTGGGTCGGTAAAGTTGGATGTGTATCAGAAGTGGAACTGCTGCCTGAGATTTGAAAGTATCTATTTGATGTTCTGTGCTTGCAGGTTTGACCCAGCGAGAATGTGGATCGGCGCTTGGCGCCCGCTATGGCATGGACTTCTCGCAGACCACCGTGTCGCGCTTCGAGGCCCTCAACCTCTCGTACAAGGTTCGTTTCTCTCTGTTGTGCAATGAGAAACTTTTCAGAATATGTGCAAGCTGCGACCGCTTCTGGAGCAATGGCTGCGCTCGGTGCAGGTCGGCGCGGGCTTCATGTCGGACGACCAGATCGTGGCCAACATCGCCGCGCCCATTGATGAGGAGGAGATGCTGAGCGGCATCCCGCGTCGTCGCAAGAAGCGCACCCAACTCGATCCCACTCAGGTTTGTCATCGGAGTTTCAGGCCAAACTTCAACTTTCAGAAGGAACACCTTCAGCAGATGTTCGAGGAGAACAATCGCCCGTCGCAGAATCGCCTCGATGAGATCTCCAATTGCCTCGGACTCGAGAGGGATGTGAGTTGCGCCTTTGGCGGTAGTGGATGAGGATAATCTTGGTTCAGGTGGTTCGTGTGTGGTTCAGCAACCGTCGTCAGAAGACGCGCAAGCTCGACGAAGAGCGTGATATCCCGGTGGTGATCCCGGGACACGAGTGCAAGACCGAGACCTACTCGAGTGATGACGAGTTCAACGTCGAGGACGACGAGGATCTGTTCGTCGGCAAGAAGAGGGCTCGTCGCGATGTGAGTTTCACCCTTTTGGCCATTGTTTCTTTGTGCATTCTATCTGTTGCAAGTGTGTTATCTTCGTCTTTCAGGACCATGGAGGATCGGACGAGGCCGGTCCGTCGCGTCTCTTCGGCGGTAACTAAGCATCCGTGTGTACGTAGGCATGCATCAACACGCCTAACCCCGTCACTTTTCGCCCACTATCTTATTCTAGCTTTAAGAGTCCCCCAATTTACCCTTCCCGAAGTAATTTTAGCGAAGTATACGTGAAGATAGTAGTTTTTTGTTTGTGATAGAAGGAGAGAGAAAGATTGTGTTTGTTGTTTGTTAATCCCCCGGTTTTAGCTCTAGCCCCTTTTCTCACTTCACTGAAACTACGATCTCTCTCATTGTTTTTGTTGTTGTTTCGAGTTATAATGCGAAGAACTGCCTCGGGCATAAGTGATTGTTGTCTGAAGTGTGTCTTAGAACGTGTTATTGAACTCCTAGCAGTAACAAGGCGAAAAGTAAAAGTAATAAATAAAATTTCTTACTGTTTTAGTCTTCTAAGCAAAGAAAGAGTTTGAAGGTTGGCAAGGCCTTGTCGTACTTTGAGATTTTGCTCTTCGAAAGTCGAAGTGTGGGGAGGATGTTTGGTGTGAGAGAAAGTCTTGTTAGAAGGTTCTCTATGAAGAGGCTTGACGAGTTTACGGTGTTGGTTGTGCGAAAACCGTGCGGCGACGGCGTTTCGAAGAGTTTCGCTTTGCGCACTGCCTTGTGATGGCTGGGCATTCTCTTATTGCTTCGTTTTACTGCTTCCTCGTCATTAGACCTTTATTTTTAGCTTTCAGAATGAATCCGTTGACAAATATCAAGAACCAGAACAAGTTGAACCAGACCGAGTTGGACTTGGGTATCGCCGGCGATCTTGGTTAGTTACTCTTCTTTCTGCTTTGAATGCGTTTCTCGCTATGCTATCATTTTGGAGAACAAGATTGAACGTTTTCTTATTTAGGAAGGAGTTGGCATCAGAAGTACAAGGACTCGGCGTGGATCTACATCGGCGGCCTCGCCTACGACCTCAGCGAGGGCGATCTCATCGCTGTTTTCTCTCAGTTCGTTGCTTTTCGCCTTGTTCTTTTGCTTCGCTTGCTTGTTGGTCCAGAAAGCAATGTTTTTATTTAGGTATGGCGAAGTAATGAACATCAACTTGGTTCGTGACGCGAAGACGGGCAAGTCGCGCGGCTTCTGCTTCCTGTGTTACAAGGTTGGTGTTTGTAAAGTTCAGAGAAGTAATAGATAGTCAGTCGATCGTTTTTGCCTGGTTGAACATGAACGATTTCAGGATCAGCGAAGCACCATCCTGGCCGTGGACAATTTCAACGGAATCATGGTGAGTTTCAAGTCTTATGCTTTCAACTTTGATTGGTATAAGATTGTTCTACGCTTGGACTTGTTGAGTAATGATATTTCAGCTCCTGAAGCGAATCATACGCGTGGACCATGTGGAGGAGTACAAGGTGCCGAAGTACCGCGAGGACGCCGACGAGGAGACGAAACGTCTTTGGGAAGAGGGCTGCGCGCCCAAACCTCTCTATCTTCCTCCTCCAGGTTTCTTTAGTCTTCACAAACATCTCTTTCCTCCAGATGAGAAGGCGATCAAGAAGATGAAGAAGCGTGAGAAGCGCGAGAAGGAGAAAGTGCTGAAGATCAAGGTAATCGATCCGGATCTCCTCAAGAGAAGAAAAGAGATGAAGAAGGAGGTTAGTCTCTCGTTCTCGAGATGGAAGAATCAATTGTTCAGGCTAAGCAAAAGAAGAAGGAAGAGAAGCGGAAGAAGAAGATGGCGAAGAAGATCGCCAAGATGAGGGCAGAGGCGGAGGCGCGCGGCGAGAAATGGGACGCGGGCGCCTTCCTCGACATGAACGTCGACGGTGAGATGTACGGCGAGAACGAGCACTTCGCCTTCGGAGAGAAGCACGAGGCAAAGGAGGAGTCGAAGCACAACCCGAGACCGGACTTCGAGAAGGTTTGTCTTCCTTCATTCACAGAAGCACGATCGCTTCTTCAAATGAATGCTAGAATTAGTTCAGTTTGTGAAGCGTAAGAGAGTTGAATACTTGTTTTGTTGAAAACAAGTTTTCCGAATTGTCGAGAAAGTCTTTGGCGGCTTTTAAAGTCTGAAAGAAGCCTAGACCAAACTAATGTCAATGATTTCAGGCGGACTGGCGAGACATCGATATGTGGAAGATCATGCGCGAGCGCGAGAAGGCCGAGAAGGCGGCACGTGGCGAGTCGACGGCCGCCTGGGAAGAGGGCGAGCACTACTTGCCAACTCGCTTCAACCGAGACAAGCCGGCCGCCTGAGCTTCTTCTCGATCTGGAAGTACGTGTATTGTGTGATATTGCAACTTCGTTTATTATTGTCGAAATACAGATCTCACTAACAAGAGAGTTTCGAGGATTTAGTATTTGGGGCAGGTTTCTTGGAATCAATGATGGTTGACGGTTTGGTGTCCGAAGAAAGAAATCATTAGTGCGCAAGTTATTCTAGTTGTTCTTTGGGAGTGGGCATAATCTGGGATTGGATTGACGCACGAGAGGGGAAGTGTATACATACGGGCGCGTGCTTATGCACTGGAACGAGGAGATGAAAGAAGAGATCTCTGAGAAGGAGAAGAAGATGAAAAGCTTTGGGGTCAAACACTGATTATGAGACTGGGATCAGGATCTGATCCTTCGAGCTGCGAGCACATGAGATCATGGAAGAAACATGATGGAGATTGGGAGTTGTCGTCGAGGTTAGTGGCTGTTTGAAGGCGCCTCGTCGTGGTGAGTGGTGGACTCGTGATTAGCAGAAACAGCCGAGCCCTCGTTCCGACTGGAGTATTTGGTCTGAGTTTGTACTCGAGAATTCGAGAAGGGCGTGACAGGGAGTCCACGACCGAGCGACTTTTGAACCTGAAAGGAATTTTAAATGGGGAGGGAGCAACAGTGGATTGTCTTCGACGAAAGTCTTTAAATAAGAGACCTCGCTGTTGCTTATGAGATAGATGAAGCCATTGGCACAACAATTGATCAGCATCGTCAGAACGACCAGGGAGTAGAGCTTCAGCTCGCTGGCGCCGATGACGATGGGGAAGAGACGGAAGAGGACCCAGGTGACAAGGTAGAAGACGGAGATGCAACAGAACTGGAGAGCGTAGCTGAAGTCCCTTCTTCTAGTGAGGAGAGGACGCTTGCCTGTACTCCTTGCCGCGTCTCTTCTCTTTGTTTTTCGAGGAGACGATGCCGCTCACCGAGAGACGCGAGCGATGCACGTACGCGATGATCTGGAAGGAAATGAGTCAGTTTCTGTGCTTTTGCTTATGTGAGGAGGCAATCCTTCAAGAATGTCTTGGTGGCCAACGACTAAATATTCGTATTGGCTCTACTTCAAAGAAAGTCTCGAAGAATTGTGTCTTGTGTTATAAGCTCCGCATCTTCATTGACGATGTTGCAGCGTTTTGATTCAGGGTTCGACACCGGGCAATTTACCGTTGAATAGCTGAGGAAGCAGATGAGAGAGGAGAGCGAGTTGAGTGGGAGGTCGATGAAGAAGTTGGGATAATTAAAGTCTCCCTTCTTCTCGTTGTACGAGTAACTGAAGACCGTGTGGTCGAAGTAGAACCTGCAAGAAATCTTCGACCTGGCTATTCAGGGATTCAACTTCACATCTGCAGGCTGCTCTTGGCGTTTCTAATTTGAGCTCGAAAAAGAATGTCGAAGTGCATGCAATCTCTTAGCCCTATTGCCTAGCCCTAGATCCCACGTGTATTTGGAGGCCTCTCATCAGGAGTCAGCAGCGAAAGCAAGGAAAAATCCGTGGGAATTTCTGCGATTTCGTCTGGTGACCTGCACGACCTCTGGCTTTCAGAGCTCTGAGAGCACGTGCTCGATCTCTTTACCTTGCACCGAAGCATTGCAAACATATTGCGAATACTCACGCGCAACAAGGAAGGATGTACTGCGAGAGGAGGCAGAGACCGAAAGCCACGGGGAAGATGACGAGGGCGAAGAAGAGGACGCGGCCACGGGTGAAGAGTTGAGTGCTGGGGATGCAGACGACGATCAGGCTGAAACTCGTCAACAATGAAAACTCGGTGAAGGCGGCAGACTACTAGCAATAGAACCGAATGACTTTCACAATAAGCAGCGGAACATTCATAGATTTCATCGTCAAAACTTTATAATTAGGCTGAGATGGCTAAAGCCGACAACACTGTCGAAAGTGAGATTCCTTTTCAATGAGCGATTCACGAAACTCAGTTAGATTTTCCAACTTGGTTAGTCTTGAGAGGAAATGAGCATCGCGCTTCGAATTCGTAAAGAATGTTCAATACCCAGTTCCAATCGAGCATCTTTTTCGACTTTAACACTCTGTTCTTGAAGGCACGAAACGTATGTATGTAGGAATTTGTCCTTTCAAGGCGTCATCCAAGTTCAGTCACAAGAATTTGTATCTCGATTTGGTCAGCTGACCTCTGTCTTAGTCTGTGCCCTCCATATCTGGCCACAGAGAGACATCGCCTAGTCCAAGGTTCATTCCCGGGATTACTTGAGGAAGGGCAAAGGGCGAGTGAGAAGAAATCCCTTCTTGGCACTCTTTTCATTGGACTCTAAGAAGAAGAATTTGGCAATAGACCAAAGCTTCTCTCCTTACCGATTGAGTGCCATGAGGATCTGTGTGAGGGAGCTGTGATACCAGAAGAACATGAAAGTGCTCGAGACGAGGAGGGTACGGTAGTCCGTCTTGCCATCAGGAAACAACCAACTCTGAAAAGCCCCAAAACGATATCATTGTTTGACTAAATGCTCCTCTAGCTAATGATGTTCCTAGAACTTACTTGACTGATAATGGAAGGGACCAAATAAAAGATGTGAAGAGAGAGTTGAAGAGAGTCGCCAACGAGATTCGAAGCAGAAATGATGTAGATCGGGCTCATTTGAGGGCGAAGCATCTTTCCTGGAAGTTTTTTTGCCGACCTTGTCTCAATTATCGATGAACAGGAATTTTGTTTGCAATAGTGACGCCATAAAACTCATACACATCACCGAAATGCTGAGCGTGACATCCAGGGACGAAAAACTATCCCAATGTTCCTTCTTGAAAAGAGTGGACGAAACTTGGTAATAATCTTGCAAGTAGTGGTTTTCACATTAGAGCCTCTAATTTAGAGGCACGGAAGTTCGACGCATTGAATCGTGGAATCCGATAATTTCAAGGCTGAGAGACGAAACTCACCGCGAATAATGGCAAAGAGGACGAGGAGGTTCACGCCGATGGCGACCGTCGCGATGACGCCGAGGGCCGAGCCGATGCCCACCGACCACGCTGTCGCTGTCATTCCTTCTGCAAACTTTTTATGAGTCTCAAGTGAATCAAAAGCGTTCTTGGCAAAGAAGCTTCAATGGTGTGAACGATCGAAAAGTCTTATGGACGAATTTTCTACGCGCACCCGATACATTGACTCAGCTAGAAGAGGGCATATGCTGCAGAAGTTCTTCGAAACGTTTCTTCAATAGGTTGTTTAGTACGTAGGAAGATCGCGCAGTTCAAAGATAAACAATGCAGATTGCCGAGGTTACTGTGACAGAGAAGGTAAAGTCACACGAGATGATGATGTCCAGGCTGAGGACTTTCAAGGGGCGGAGAGTCGCACGCCCTCTCACGAGAAACAACTTCGATGCCGACTCGTGCTCACTGTGAAAAAAAAAGCGTCTTGATGGTTCTTGCAGCAGTGCTGCTTGCGACTCCTTCGATCTTTCGACCAGAGACGCGCTTCATCATGGAGAAGCTGCAAGGAAGGAGGAGAAGCGGCTGGTCTGAAACAGGGCTGGGCACGTCAAATTTTTGAGTTTCGTCAAATCGTCAAACGTCAAATTCGTCAATAGCACCGTCAAAATCG
>JAQIXL010002123.1:0-14236 GCA_034700245.1 Poikilolaimus oxycercus | reverse complement strand
CCCGCTTCCAACTGTCACTGCAGTATAACTATCCCGCTTCGCCCATGCGCCCAGCTAGTTGCCAATAATGGAAAGGAAGTGCCGAGCCCGTGTCGTTGCCACGACTAGTCGTCCTCTCTCGCCAACAAAGCCGTTGCCAGCCAGTGCATCGCGCTCTGTTCGTTGACGCTTGGCCGGGCTCGGAAGGATTAGTTCTTCTTCTCCACCTTCCAGTTCCTCTCGAGTTTCTTCTCGCACTACAGTCACCGAAGTCAAGACAATAGTCGCATCAAACTCGGCTCCCTGAGACGCATCTGTTGTCATCAGTTCGACAGTGGCTTCGAGTTGTTCTCCTTGTAGACGCCCTTCTATTCCAGCGATGTCGCCTGCATAGTACACCAAGACGCCGATGTTTCCGACTCCAATCTGGGTGAGACGCTTCACAATCGCCACTGCGCACGCTTGCTGCTGGTCGTTGACTGTGCTGGTAGATCCGTGCTTGGCGTTCTTGCACTTGCCGGCGCTGTTCACCAGGAGTAGGGGAACCTCTTTGTTGGGAAGGTAGACGAGGTTCTTGGCTGCAGGAGTTGTGACGAGAGCTCGATCTTCTGGTTTCACCTTCGGGACATACTTGGTCTTGCCGTAGAAGAGCTCCGCAACCCAGGTGGTTAAAGCTGGGTGGCATCGGTAGCCTTGAGTGAGAAACCTCGTCTCCACGCCCGCTCTCCTTCGAAGAAGTTCCATCACCGATGTTGTAAAGGGCGCGACCGCCTCGTCAGCCCGAACTTTGGTGAAGGGTCCCCGTTGAAAAGTGTCACCGACCAAGGCGAGCTTTTTCACGCCTCTCCAGCTGGCGACAGCTGTGAATTGCGCTTCATGCAAGCTGCCGGCCTCATCCAACAGAACCGAAAATGTCTTGAGGTTCTTCAGGATTGGTTTTGACCGCAGAGCTGTGTCTAGTGTTGAGAGGATGAGGTTCGGACGGTACTGGGAGACGATGGCCGTTGCGAATCGTTGCATCCTTTCTGTCAGCTCGTTGGTGGGATCGGTCGTAAAAGGCTCAATCGACTCCAGTGCTGGAACAAGTGCCGCGTTGGCAGGGAATACGGTCTTGAAGATGGCGGCGATGTCTCGCTGAGGCACTGAGGGAGGCGCCGGGCGCTTCCCTTCCGCAATCTGTGCCACCAGGGCTCCTAGGGACTTGCTCAGCAGCCACTCAAAACCCTGTCCACCTTGCGGAAAGCCGAGAGCAGCCGACTCAGAGAGAAGGTAGAGAGCTTTGATGCTGGGGTGCCGCTGAGAGTCGAGCTGCTCCTGCATTGCCGAGGCTAACGACTGGACGGCCTTGTTTGCATGCGCCAGGCAGAGGACAACTTTGTCTTGCTCTTGCAATTCTTCTTGCAGTTGAAGGAGCAACTCCACGGTGCTCGCAATTGTGAACGACTTGCCGGTGCCCGCTGGAGCTTCTATGATGGCGGTGGAAATGCGTGGATCGAGGATTGTTAAAGCTGCTTCGAGCTGATCCTCGTCCACCTTCTTCACCTCCATTAGTATCGCCTTCATGCGATCCATTACTTCTCCTTCTTCTTGAGTGAGCTCTCGAGGATTCTTGGCCGCAAAGCCGAGATAGGCAGCGAGGACGCCTTGGTTGGGCTCCTCGGACTCGAATAGACCTTGTCGAGCGGCTCCTTCGACAATCCTAAAGCGCTGCGTGAGCGCCTGGCTCATCAGCTGGTTGGCCAATTCCGCGCCGACCACCATGTCCTCAGCCGTCTGGAGTTCGACGAAAACTTCAAGTGTGTTGCCAAGGAAGACACGGGCGATAAAATTCGCGCTGTCCGGGCAGATATGAACTCGCCACACTGGTCGACCGTCTCTCATAACTCTCGCGTGAGGCTTGAAGACCGTGCCGCTGATCTCGTAGATGTTCGACTTGATGAGCACCTTCGTTCTCGGCTTGAAAGCAGCAGCTAGCCACGTTTCCGATTGTTTGCTGGCCTGCGGGAGCAAAAGGGCTTCTACGTGGTAAGGTTCCGTTGGGTCCATTCTTTCCGCCCTCGCCGGGCACCTGATTCTTGATTTTATGGATTCTTGCCGAGCTTTTGCTTGTTCAAACGCCGTTGAAGCGAACAGCCGGTATGCGATGGTTTCTCCTCGCGTAAATGCTTGCTCTGGGCGTTGTCCTTGCTCATTCGGAGTATCATAGTAGGCGTCCCACTCGGCTAGTGAGTTGTCCGGATCACCGAATAATGAGCACACGGCACCCGTCGGATAATATTTGACCTCTTGAACGTTAACGATGGAGGCGCCATTGAAAATATCGCCCGGCTGTCGGAACTGGACTGGGACGCATAGATTCTCGGCGTAGACGCTTCCCGGCAATAACTTCTCGAAGCTAACTTTGGCGAGAGAGCCTGTACGGCATCCTTGGTGGACGCCCGTGTTCCATCTCGGTGGGAACGTGTGGGTGGTGAGGTCGAAAGGATTGAGAATCCTTATCCTCATGCCTTTGCCCGGCGTGTCGAGGAGACGGCGCGGGTCAAGCATTGGAGCAGGGATTGGGCACTTCCAATAGGGAACTCTGTGGTGGAGCTTTACTCCCGCCATTGATGGTAGTTTCGTGTTGCTCGTGGAGTACCGCATCGTCTCTCCCTGTGTCGGCGATCCCTTCGGAGGTTCGTAGGTGAAGACTAAGATGTCGTCAAGCAAGAAATACTCTTTCGTTTTGGAGGCGACTTCGGCTGCTCCCCGACCAATCAGCATGAAACGAGGCGGCTTGGGTTCGATAATGACCGTTTTTGGCTGCTGGTCCACTCGCATCACAATGTAGCTTCTGACTTCTAGATCCTTGACGCGAATGAGGAAGAGCTTGTACCATACGCCTCCATGCGGAAACTGGATGGTTCCATCCGGGAGGGCTTCTGAGTAGCGAATTGGGACACCGTGTTCATCCTGTTGAGGCCTCCGAGCCTGCGCGGCCATCCGTGCCGTTTGGGCTCCGCTCTCCGCCAGGCGCTGTTGACGGCTTCGAGCTGCTGCTTCGTCTTGCTCAGCCAGCCGAATAGCCGATGCCTCGATTTTCGCCTTGCTTTGAGCCAGCGCTTGAGCATAGTGCTGAGATGTTACGATCTGCTCGTCTAGGGCTTTCATCACTTCCGCCGCGTCTACTTCGGACTTCACGTCACCAGTTTCGAGACTGGCGAAGTCTTTGGCCAACTCCGAAGTCTCGCTTGCACTTTCGGCTTGAACAATGCCCACGGCCGACGAGTGACTTGAAGACATGACCAATGGGGAAGCCGAAGAAATAATTGAAGAAGAGCGGCTCGTAACGGCCTGAGGGCCGAGGCGCTTGATGGAGGAAGGGCAACTGCTCGAAGACGAGTCCTCAGCAGCTTCTCCTGCTTCACCTCCTAGATGCCGTTGTTGTTGTTTGTTTAACGGTCGAAGAAAACCTCGTTTCTGTCGAGTCGCACGACCACGGGGGACCTTGAACGTCGTCTGATTAGTGGTACTCACCGACGAAGAAGACGGAGAAGATGGCGATTGAAATCCTGGTGGTCCTGTTAGGTCAGGAGCTGGCGGAGGAGGTGGAAGAAGGACTAGTGGCGGGGCTGGAGGAGGAGGAAGCAGCAGCTCCGATGACTCCTCCATAGTCGGCGACGGTCGCTCGCTCATCTCTTACCACAAGTCTGACCGGCAACTGTAAGGAGTGATGTTTAGTTTCTCGAGTTGAGGTTGAAACGCGCTATGTTCACTCCGCGACCGCGACTCGTACGGCGACTCGGCACGTTCAAACAGAGAAAAGGAGTAAGAAGACTATCGAAGAATTTGGAGAAGAAGAGTGGATGCTTGAGCAATGAGACTAAGATTTCGTGGGGATTGAAGCAGAAAGAGTTGAAAAACGCGATAAATTTTTAAGAAAATTCAAGTGCCGGGCGATGCGGCTTTGGGCGAAGTCTGTAATGGTAAGGGGGAGCTTGCTTCTGTGCCTGTTGAGGTGTCTCTTCCTCTTCATCGCTTGAACTCGACTTGTCACTTTCGTCGACAGTGGTTACTGTAGGTCCTTCGCATGTGTAAGACCGTTTTAGCTGGTTCATGTGCACCACTTTCGGCTTTTGACGAGGATTGTTAATGCTTACGATTGTTGCTTTTGGCTCATCGATTTCAGTGATTCTATAGTGGCCTTTGTAAGGAAGAGCAAGCTTCCTCGATGCGTGTGGCTTATAATCGTAGTTCTTCACTAAAACTCGGTCACCTACTTGCAAGTTCTCATCTTTCAGCTTTCTTTCATACGTGGCTTTCATTCTCGCCGTCGCCACCTCCGTGTTCTCTCTCGCCTGAGCCCAGGCTCTTTGTATCGTTGAGACCAGAGTCGCCTTGAACTCGCCAACGTCCGTTTCTTCGATGGCCAAAGGTTTCGGAGTGCAGAGCAACTTCTCAATTGGAAATACCGGATCAAACCCATGAAGAAGGAAGAAAGGCGTTTCTCCATGCGTTTCAGAAGGAGTCACGTTTTGGCAAAAGTTAGCTGCTTTCAGACTGAGATCCCAATACTTCGAGTCGAGACCAGCGGGTCCCTTAGCAATAATTGCTTGGAGTGTTTGAATGGCTCTTTCAGTGATGGCGTTCCCTTGGGAGTGATGCGGAATGGAGAAGGTGTGCTTTATGTTCAGCAAACGGCATAGTTCCTCAAAGACAACTCCTGAAAGAGACGAGGCGTTGTCTGAATGTAGCGTCTCTGGAGTGCCGTAGACCAAGATCAAATTATCAACGATGGCTTGAGCAATTGTCGTTGCTCGGCTGTCTTCAAGGGGAACACAAATCGTGTACTTCGTGAACCAGCAAACAATGTGGAGGATATGCTTAAATCCATTAAGTGAGGTGGTGTAGGGTCCAGAGAGATCAACACCAACAACTTGAAAGACTTTGGAGACCGGCCTTGAATACATGGGCACTCTAATGGCTGGCTTTGGCTTCTTCCTGAATTGGCATTGGTCACACGCCTTCACATACAACTTGACATCACTGCTCATTGAAGGCCAGTAATACGCTCGCATCTTCTGCAAAGTTTTCTGCACACCAAAGTGACCACCACCAAAGTCAGAGCCGTGAAAGCATTCGAAAACCAACTTGCGTAGTCTCTCTGGGATTAGCAAAGCATCAGCCTGCTTCGGGCTGTGATTGTTTTCGCCTCGGAAGGCAACCAGTTCACCTTGGAGAACACACTTCTTCGCTAGACTTTCTGCCTGGGCATCAAGAGCAGTGTCACCCGTGTATTTCTTGCCTTGCAAAATGTGTTTCACGCGAGAGAGAAGGGGGTCTTTGTGTTGTTCAGAGGGAAAATCAATGTCGAGCGGCTCGCCATCAGCTGTTTCTTCGCTCTGTGACGCGCTTTCGTCCTTCTCTTCTCCCTCTTGCTGCTGTTGTTGCGGGGGCTGGAGCGACACGTTTTCAATGGCAAAGCACTTCGGAAAGTCTAGCGTCTCCTTCAACTCGCTAAGCGGAATTGCTTTCTCCTCTAGATTCTCTGCTCTACTGAGCATATCCGCCACTGGGTTGAGGCGACCTGGGCAATAAACAACTTTGGGTGCCAATTCTTGTAGTTCAGCGATCATTCTGCACAATTTCGGCGTCGACGTGTGTTTCTCAAAAAGTCCCTTTAGAGGCAAATGGTCGACATGTAAGAAGGTCTCTGAGCCGTAGAGATAGGGCATGAACTGACGAACGGCAAAGAGTAGCGCGCCGAGTTCGAGATGAACGGCGGCGCTTCGCTTCTCTTGCTCAGAGAGCGCACGCGAGACGAAGGCGATCGCTCTGAATGCTTTGTTTTCCTCATCGCGCTGCATCAAAACACCACCGAAGCCTACTCCGCTTGAGTCACTGAAGACATGGAAGGGCTTCTCAAAGTTCGGATGTGCAAGGACTGGCGCGGTTGTCAGTTTTTCCTTCAGTTCCTCAAATGCTCTCTGTTGCTCTTCGCCCCATTCAAACTTCTTTTCTTTCCGCGTCAGTCGAGTCAGAGGCTCGCAGATCGTCGCAAAAGATTCAATGTATTTCCGGTAATATGAGCACATGCCCACAAAACGTCTCAAAGCTTTAATGTTGTCAGGTGGAGTAATCTCTCTGATTGCTGCCACTTTGAGGGCTTCGGGAGCAAATCCGGCTGGTGTGACGGTTTGTCCCAGAAAAACTAGAGACTTTCTAGCGAAGGCACATTTCCGAGGTTGGAGCTTTAATTTGTAGAAGCGAAGGCGATCAAAAACACATCGAAGGGCGTCTAAGTGCTGTTGGAACGTCTCTCCACCATAGACCAAAATGTCGTCAATAAAGACTACACAAATGCCGTCAAGGCCGGAGAGGACCTGGGACATGCAACGACTAAAGACAGCTGAAGCGTTTTTGAGACCGAAAGGAAGCTTCGTGTATTGATAGTGACCTTCTTCAGTGCGGATTGCGCATTTCTCGCTGCTCTCTTGATCAAGTCTTATTTGCAGAAATCCTTGAGACAAATCTAGATGAGACAAAAACTTTGCGTGGGTGAGCTTTGAGAGGAGATCCTCGCAACGTGGAAGTGGATGGGGATCAGTGGACATGACCGAGTTCAAAGCGCGAAAATCGCAACAACATCTGAGAGAGCCGTCTTGTTTCTTCACCAGAACAAGAGCAGAAGCATATTCAGAAGTGGAAGGGATGAGAATGCCCGCCTTGAGGAGGCCTTCAATGTATTCCTTCACCTCTTGCTTGCACTTGAAGGGAATTCGGTGAGGAGGGTTCCGAATAGGTTTTGTATTTGTTGTCCGAATGGTTGGAGCAGTAAGATCAGTTTGACCGAGATCAAACTTGCTCTTCGAGAAGACGTCATTGTACTCGTTGACCAGAACCTCCAACGCTTGTTTCTCCTCCTCGTCCACCTCACATTCGGAGTAGTCGACCTTGTATGTTGGATCAACTTGAATCTCATAGAAGGAAGCATGGGCGATGAGCGGAGAGGTGACTTGCCATCTGTCCTCCGACATCTGGCGGACTTCGTTCGCCACCGCAACCGTCATTCCTTCAAAGAGAGAGATCGGTGCTTGCGTTGGATTCGTGATCAAGAGCTTGAAGCAGTTGAGAGACTCTGGAGATTCTGACTGAATGATCGAAGGAAAGATGACGGCATTTCGCTTTGAGAGTGACTCACTTTGTTTTTCAACAAAAAGAGTTCTCTCGTGAAGTTGAAGACCTAGCAAACTAACATGAACACGAACAATGGTTTCCGAACTCGGGGCTAGCCTGATGGACTCGCTAAAGACACAACCGAGCATTACGCAAGGTGACATGAGCCGGATGTCCAAGTGGAAGAGTTCGATCACCAAACGTGATTGTTTGGTTCGGGATGTCAACGACGTGACGAGGAAGGAGGGCGAGAATGTCACAGCCAAGGATCATGTCATAAGACTTCGCGTCATCATCAAACTGACTCGAAAAGAGGACTCGCGCTCGCCTTCGATAGCCGGCGACTTCGAGGTCCATGATCGCAAAACCATCAATGGAGAGGACGCCTGAGATTCCATGCGCATGGCCATCAACAGGCAAGATCTTCTCAACACCATACTCCGGGGCCAACTTCGTATGCATGATCGAGACTTGAGCACCCAGATCGACGAGCATAATGCAGAGCGAGTTGTCTGGTCCGGCACGAGCAGGGATGGTAGCTGAGAAGTAGGCTGGCGTGGTTTCCGCCTCAAAGAGAGTTCCCGCCTTCACCGTGCGAACCGCGCCCAAGAATTCATCTTTTGGGGAGAGATTCGAGATATTCACTTGAATCGGCGGCTGCTGCGAGTTCATCAACCTCGCACTCGCCAGGAGCGCGTCGAGTGACGGCTGCTGCTGACTTGAAGGGAATTTCCGCTGCCAAGACGAGGGCAAGTAGGGGAAGAGGAGAGAGCGGAAGGCGCGTGAAAGCAACCATCGACCGCCACAGAAATAAAGCGTGTAGAAGGAGACGAGGGAGCAGCACAAGAAGATCCACACCTCCTGCCATGAGGGGAAGTAGCCACGAAGGAACATGAAGAGACCTTTGCCCAGCATTGTAGAAGAGATTTGAGTGAGCGCATCTTGAGAGTTTTCATGCCCTTCGGTTGGCGGCAAGTTCAACCACTGTTGGAACTGATGCTGCAACTGCTGTTCATGAATGACCGCTTCGAAGTGCGTAGAGGGAAAGATTTCACTGACAGGAGTCATAGAGCGCATTCGATAAATTGTCAAGTTCAACTTTGGCATTCGCAACGCGCGCGCGTCCGGCGCCGGGATGTCTTTGACCTCAGACCATGAGAGACTTTTCACCTCGCCCGTCTTCGGGTTCACTTCAAGGAGTTGACCTTCAACTTCAACAAGGCGAGTCGGCACATTTGGACAGGGAACGACTTTCGAGGTGCGCGAAGCAATCATCAAGACCGGATCGAGAAAGCCGTTAAAGAGTTTGCCGGTGTAGTTGACGCGAATGGGAATGAACTCATGGCATTGAGTCGGCTCAGCTCTGAAGACGAAGTCAATCTCATAAGACATTGGTGCACACGGGTAGACTTCAAAGAGAGTTGGCGAGATGCGCCGCGCGTGCACTTGACTATCGTTCAAAAGTTGCCGCGCTGCAATGGTTGGATTCGTTGTCAAAGCGAGAGTGACCTGCTGGTGGAAGGTGTTCATAGAGCGACAAAGTTCCGTAAAAATTCGCTGCATGGCCGCCATCAAATGCTGGTCAGAATTGATTTGCACGGCTTGAAGGCCACTAGCCACATCACTAGCCGTCGCAAGACCGCCTTTCCGGTTAGCCGAGCGTTCGCGCCTCACATTTGGGTAATACTCGCTAGCAGGGACACCAAAACCTTGGTCGGAGACCACCATTTTCATGCCATCATTGTACACAATTGTCGCATTTGTGAAGGTGAGAGCAAAATCTTTGGAATCAGAGAGAAAACTACGATTCATATGAAGACCGGGCATGGCCTCATAGAAGAGAAAATCGTTGTCGTGCTCGTGATTCTTAGTCCAAACAAGAAGAGAACCATCAGGCAACGTGCACTCCTCGTTGTCGTAGCGGCAATCCTTCGTGTCACCCGAGGGAGAGATGAACGATTGTGAGCCTTGGTGAGAGAAAATCGAGGAATTGTAACAGATGCAATTGCTGGCTTGACTCTCTTTCCAAGAGATGCTTCCAATGATTCTCCACGGATAGTCCACAACCAACTCGTTGTGTGTCGCCCACACATCACCATGTTTTGCGAGTTCCCCGAAGTCGCACTTGTTGTATTGAGTCATTGAATTGTGATGCGCGCGCGTGGTGATATGCGTTTCAGTCCATGTCTCGTTTCGAGGCTCGCCGATGACGTTCGTGTAATATTTAATGTGAGTCGTGAACATTTTGCACCTAGTCGCCGTTGTCTCATACTCCTTCATGTTTGGGCGATAGACCGAAAAGGTCTTCTTCTCACCTTGTTGCAACTCGCCAAAGTCCGGAATCAAACACTTGCTCGGGGCAGGAAGTCGCCACAATGCTCGCGCTTGGTCTTGTTGACACAGAAGCGCGTGAGAAGAAGAAAAGCCTCGGGTCGCTTGACCACCATGACACATCAGAGAGAGAAGGGTGAGGAGAAGAAAAATCGATGAGAAGCGCGATCGAGGGAGAGAGAAGAGAGAGGTGATTCCACGGGAAGGCACCACCGGCTTGACTTCGATGACCGAGACGTCCGGGCCCGACTGCACTGTGGGATAAACCAACTTCTCGTATCTGTCTGCTCGTGCTTTTTGTGCTTCATACTTCTTCTTCCACTGGTCAACCAGTTCAGACTGAGAGGGGACTGCTTCTCCTTGCAGAGCCGTCGGCATCGCGACTTCGTTGACCTGACCACCGGGCGGACGAGGAAAAGGAGGAGGAGGAAGGGGAGGCTGAGGGGCTTGAGCCACTTGTCCCATGGGAGGCCTTCCAAATTTCATCCAACAATTTTGTTCACGATGGTTCATGCGTCCACAGTGGGAGCAAGCAACGTTTTGCTGACCGCCAAACACGGGATTCTGACGAACTGTCATTTCCGCTGGAAAGGGCTGAGGAGGAAGGAAGGGGGGCTGCTGCTGCTGCTGCCCTTGTTGACCATAAAACATCTGAGGCTGCATCTGGTTGCCCATCGGTGGCCCTTGCTGGTATGGGGCCCTGTTGTAGTTTAGCGGCTGCCACTGTTGCTGCCACTGGCGGTTCGGGTTACGGTTGTAGCCGTTTCTGCCTTGCTGCCTCTGCTGAAAACGATTCTGGTTGCCTCGGTTTTGCTGGTTTTGGTCATTTTGCCTGTTCATCAACATTTGCACGTTTTTCGCAAGTTCTTCAATGAGAGGATCCCGCACTCGAGATGCTTGAGCTGCTTGTGCATGAGAAGCTCGGAGATGTGGCTGCTCGTTGAGAAGCGACTCGAACTTCACCGCGCAGTTCAGGGCTTCCTTGAAAGTAGCTGGTTCAGAAGACTTGACGTGGAAGCGGATCTCGGGAAGGAGACGATGTACGAGTTCCTCCAGCTTTCTCTCCTCCATCTGGTCCTTAGTCAGGGCGGGATAAGCATTGGTGAGAAGCTTGCAGAGACGACCCGCGAACTGCATCACGGTCTCTTCTTTGTGTTGCTGGCACTCATGAAGAGCCGTTTTAGCTGATTGCTTAGAAGCGGGACTATCGAAAAGTCTTTTTAGAGCCTCACGCGCCACCGCAAAAGTAGTTTTCTCTGTGGCATCTAGCGAGTCGTAGCTATGCCTGGCCATTCCCTTCAAATGGAATCGAAGACGCGTGAGTTTCTGCGCATCTTGCATTGCTGGTTGAGAAAGCGAAAAGGCGTCTTCTAGTTTGCTTGCAAAGGTTTCAAACGAGAGGGGAGTTTCGCCGGAAAATTCAGGGACTGACGCAAAAATCGAGAGCTGCTCAATTTCAAGGGCCTCAATAGCAGGGGGAAGAAGAGGAAGTGGACCAAGGCGATTCGGAGAAGGATCTCTGAAGCGTTCGAGTTCGTCTACATCCTGAAAAGGTCGCGGTGTTCTGAAGTCATCGAAGTCATGCTCTTCATTCTCAGGTGTCGCTTCGCGATCACTTCGTCTGTCTGTCTCTGCATTCATTGTTCTGTTCTCTTCTTCGTCTCGTTCTTCCAACGCCGTCACCCGGGCTGGAAGGTCTTCAAGCGCGCGCATTGCTTCTTGAAGTGCATTGTACTGGCCCTCGCGCAAATAATCGTTTCGCTGCAGTATCGAGATGCTTTCCTCAAGCTCCTCGATCTTCTTCTCAAGACCTTTCAAGGCTTTAGGCGCGCGCATGTCCACAAGAGAGGTTACTGAAGCGCTAGCATTTTCGGCCAATTTCTTTGTGCCTTTAATTTGAGCATTTGTTTGCGTTTCGAAAGCGGCGAGCAATTGGAAAATTGCGTCAATGGTCTCCACCGTGACCGCAGCATCCTTCTTGGCTCTGGCGAAGTGATCCGCCGGGAACAATTTCGGCAGCGCATTCTCACCTTGGCGACCGTGATCAGCGTCTGCCGGAGCAGGAACTGGAGGCAGGTCTGCCATTGTTGAAGAGATAAAAGTTACTCGGGTATGCAACCTGTTGGTTGCCCGGAGTTCTGAGGGGGGAAGGGGGAGGATGGGGCGGAGAGGGGAAGTTCCGAAGAACCAACACGAGGCTTGACAGGGAGCTGTCTGGGAGGGCCTCGGTGGTTTCTTTCTTTCCACAAAGTAGAAGGCCAAGTGAGGGAAAGGGGGACGGAGGAGGCGATGCGAGTCGGGAAGAGACAACGTCCAGGAGGGACTACACAAGGCAGCCACTCACTGGAGGAGAAAACGACGACAATGAGAGGGCTCTCGTCGAGAGTGGGCGTCGCCGTCGGGTTGCGCAATCTGCCCCGCCCCAAAGATTCCAACGAAAATCCGCCGGATGTGTTTGTCCGGAGATTCCCCGCCCGAAGTGTAAGAAAGAATTTCTTATCTATGCTTTTTATCTGACTTTTGCCCGAAGGAATGCGAAAAGAATGCGAGAAACAGCCGGAAAAATGATGAAATCCCAGACTGGAGGGGTACGGTAAATGATGAAATAGGGTGAGTTTCCGTGTTTCCCGGGGTTTTGCAAGTGCCCAGTGAGGTTCAAGCGAGGAAAACTTACCTGAGCGAAAACTTACCATTCTCCTCAGGTGACCTCCTGAAGGTTTCCCTTTTTGGAGTGTCCCTGGGAGGGAGGGAGGGAAGATTTGGTTTGAAAAATTGACTCGGGTTGCATCCTGATGGGTGCCCGGAGTTTGTTTGACGACAAGTCGTCCGCGAGTTCACGCCGTCATCGCGATGTTTTCGACGCGAACATAATCAAAAAAGGCATGCAGAGATTTCAAAGAGACTGAGTCAGAAGAAAAAATGAGAAGTTGAAGAGAAGGGGGGACGTCCCGGGCCAATTTCAATTTTCTTTCCTTTTTAGGCCCAAATACACGTGTTGCAAAACACGAGGCGCGCGATGCCGCCATAGATCAATAATCCTCCTTACGAAAATCCAAGAAAACAAGAGAGAAGAGAGGAGGAGACGCGGCTTTCAAGAAGAAGAGAGACATAAGAGAAATTCTTATATAAAAAAAAATGAAAAGGAAGGGGGAAATATGTACAAAACCCTTGCTCTAACCCAGCGCTAGGCTTCGAACAGGGGGACTTCTCTCTCTCAACGGGTCGGGATGGCAAACCACTCGCTGCTACCAGTAACGGGGAAGGAAGGTGAAGGCGGGGGAGACGAAGGAAGGGAAAGGGGACGAAGGGGGGAGTCGGTGAAGGGGTCGATCCTCGGACCGTGGCCATCGGCCCTGGGACGCCGCTCCAAGCGTGGGGATCGGTCAGCTGCCGAAACCCTTGCCGCCCTCACTCCTCTTCACTCTGTCGTAGGCACTCATGGGTAACAGCCCTTTATTGAGGCTTAACAGAGATCTGAGCTACGAGTAAGGAGGAGAGAGAAAGAAGTCCGTGTGAGTCATTCAGCAGGGTTCTTATAGACGACGCGCCGTGGCCGCGGCGCCTCCGTTGTTGCGTCTCCGCCCTCGGGATCGCTGCCAGTCGCTTCGGGATATCCTTGCGTTCGAATCCTATAAACCACAGTCATTACTGTCTGTTCTGCTGGCTGGGGGACTTACGTGACTAGCTTCTCTCTAGGGGTAGCTTCTCTAGGGAACTTCCCCATTACTACTCCCCCCGACACCAGCGGCCGTCCCTGGCCGTTTTGTTTCTTGCTTCTTCTTTGCATTGTTGAGCTCGAGTGCTTTGGCTCTACTAGACACCATTTATTGATAATTCCCAAGAGGCTTTTGGAGAGAGCAACGTTGGTGAGGAGCTGCTGTAGTGGACGACCAAGACGAAGCTTCATCAAAATCTAGGGGCAAATCGGACCTGGAATCTGATATGAGACTTTTGAGTGGTGTACCTCGCAAAAAGTGACGTTGGTGGCGATACTATGCTTTCTCGTAATTGATGTGATGAATGTAGATGAGAGGAGAGAAGAAGAAGTGCGGGGAAAGGGAGTCGACTAAACGATTCGGGGTAAACGAGTTACCTGCGTGTACCTGCTCAGTGACCACGTTGCGAGCCACGCGGGCCTCCCTTGCCGCGTCCACGCCCACGTCCACGTCCACGTCTCTGTCTGTCGGGGAACCACTGTTTCGGTGCCCTGACTTCTTGCTGAGAGTTTCCTGCTTGAAGAGCGCCTTGGAGCTGAATTCGATCGTTTGGGTTGACTTCTCTGCTTACCTGGTGATCTTGCTCCGTAGAGGGAATCGGGATCGCCAGTGCTGGTAAAGGTGATGGAGTCGTTGGCTGAGGACCGCCGCAGAGATATCGGACTGGTTGTGTCGAGGCGGCCGGTTGACGGTTCGAGGACTGGCTCTGTGCCTGGTTGTAGTTGAACTTGATCGCCTCCTGAGGGTTGAAGTTGTGCGCGTCCCACAGAGCTTCCGGCAGGTCCAGCTCGTCGAGAACATCCATTCCCAGCAGTGTCTTGGCGGTGTGGATGACCTTGTGCCACAGAGGATGCTCGGCCAAGTCGTAGTAGTCCACCCTTAATGGAACAGCGTAAGGCCCGTTTGGCTCACAGCACAGACGGCAGAGTCCTAGCGGTCTATGGCGCTGCGCGCCGCGCCGAAGGCGCGGGTTCGATCCCTTTCGCGTCAAACCCTTTTGCCTTTCTTCTCCGCGTCCGCCGCGAAGCGGCGGGCGCGCCGGCGAAGCGAAAGGC